>JAVCKT010007183.1:0-25357 GCA_032273925.1 Rhynchotus rufescens
GCAAGCTTGAAGAAATATATGAATGCCTTGAGGACATGACAAGAATTTCCAGACCTGATGTAAGCCTCAATAAAATGTTACAATGTTATTGTGCTCCATGACAGCTCAGTCTCATTGTCTCTCCATGTTTCCTGTAGTAAAAGAAGAGCTTACACAAAGACTGAAGAAAAACAGACAGAATCTAAGAAAAGAGAAATGTTTAAGCAAGTTAAGCAGCTTAGAGAAAAAGGTAAAGCTGGTAAACAGGTTTCAAACAAAATCCTTGCTCACAAGCTTACCAAGTGAGACCTGGTGAAGCCTCATGGAACAGGCCATCTCCACAAAGTAAAAGGAAGAAGCTTGTCCTAGATACGGGAAGAACATCTCCCCTCTCTCCAAAAAAAAAAACCACTACTACAAGGATAGTCTGGGAGTCTGGGTTCAGAAGAAAATTTGAAAATATCACGATGAAAAACTGAGCAGAGTGGGAACTAAAGGCCTGGGACTTTTGGATAATTCTGTGCCTTAGCAAGAAGAAAACACAGCTTCATCTATCATAGCCCCTGGTTATAATGAGGGAATAGAGCTCCTCTTAATGAAAGAGGACACGTTGGTGCAGAGCTCAGTGCTGTTGTTCTGCATTGCATTCCACATACTCAACACACACTTCTCCTCAAGTGTCTCCAGCAAGACAAAGTCTGTGAATCCCAAACAAGACCAACACTGAAAGGCTCAGCAGTATCTGTAGACATGCAGAAGCAAAACTGCAGATGGTTGCATAGATTTAATGGCAAAAGCTTATGTTCCTAGAGCCTATAAGTATCCAACAAGAAAATAAGTTGTAGAAAGATCAGAATGACTACCAGTCTCCTGCTTCTACACTTTTCCAAAATGAAAAGTTTAAAAAAAAAAAAAAACTTTCATAAGCTAAAAAGGAGCTGAATTTGAAATTTCAGTCCATGGTCGCCCTGAGAAAAATTACAAGATTCTAAAACTAGAAGAGAAAGAATTTAACTAGCTTCCTACATTCTTCAGGGGAAAAAAAGTAAACAATTTTGGCATATTACTCTTGGTTTTCCTCATGGCAAGAGTCATGTGATCATATACCAGAGCATCTTTTATTTTTATTTCACAGATATGAATTACTGAGGACAAAACACCATCCAGAATGCTGGAATGTTGCTCTGTTTAATCATCAGTATGAAAATAAGACTTGTAGTTCTTGTTCTTGCAGCTGATTCATGAAGCTTGTACTGTATCCTTCACTTTTGAAAAAAATAACTTGTTTTAAACAGCTTTACTTTTTTTTAAATACTCATTTTCTATTTGTTCAAGTTTACAAATGTCAGTTTGATCTAAATGGCAAATGCACTTTACAACATTAACATAGAGAGGAAACCAAATTCCAATAACTGTAGCTTTTGCTTCCTCTTTTTGCAGTCTGTATAAGGATGAAACATCAAGTGTTGATTCTTACTATAGTCTGTAAAAATGGCATACTGCTCAAATGCTGAATTTGTCAACTGTTTCATCTTGCCACCAGTTTTCCTGCTATGTAACTATGTCAGTATAGTTCTTTTGATATCAAAGGCCAGTGATTTCCAAAGTTGCATGAAAAGTTTGTCTACTCCTTTTTTAATTTTTTTAAAAAAATGACAGATTAGTATTTTTCGGGTGCAGCAATATTAATGTTGTTAATTGTAATTTATGCAGCACATGTCTGCTTTTTGTTTAACTACCAAATCTTGCTCAGCCTCTTTGTTTAGCTTGTATTCTGTTAAGATGCCTGGACTTCACGTGCCGAGCATGCCATTTGCTTAACTGTGAACATTATGTTCATTTCCCAGAAATCTAAAGCAAATATTCTATATTCCAAATGACTTCTAAAGCAGAGTAATTCTGGATTTGTTGAGCTGATTATGTGCAGAACAAATGACTATGATGATCTGAAGATAAAATTCAGTGTATGTAAGTTGTCATCTATGACATTTCACTATGCTGAAATCATAAAGGGCTGCCAGATTTCATTGCATTTATAATTAGAATGATTACATTGTAATTCAGGATGTGTTTTTCATAAAGATGAAAAGAATGAGTTCTATTAAAGCCAAAGCTAGGTGAACCAAGAAGCCTACCTATACAAGGCAGATGTCAGTTCAGATAAAGATTTATTTTCCTTTTTAACAACACAATTATAAATGAATACCTGAAATAAAAAAATATAATACACAGAAATCAACTTCAAAATTAGCAAACCTTAAAGTAAGTGTACCTGTATACAACTACTAAAAAATTCTAAGTAATTTCACAGTATGCAAAAACTAATGGTGTAACAATACTAAATAAATCTGCAGGAAATGACAAAACCATTTTATAGGTCAGCATGCAAGAGAAAATCAAAATATTCAGACACAACCAATTTTTATAGACAATCTGTACTCATAACAAATATTTTCTCAAGTAATTAAAACTGTATAAACACAAAACGATAGTATACAGAAAATTTCTATGAGACAATAAAGTCTACATAGCAAAAAGATCTCTTACATTACTTCCCTGATCTTATTAACTCTGATTTTTCCATTGAGCATAATATTCACAGCCTACAGCTTTTGATATCTAAAAGTAAGCTGAGATGTGATTAGAAATGACACAAGGAGTAGATCCAAAAGAATATCCTAGCATGTCTTTGCTAGTTCTCCTTCAGAAAGCTCCAGAATTTGCATGCAAAGTTCATTAAGTATGCTCAATTGTGTACCTTAAGCAAGGACCCTGTAACCTAAATCCTCAGTACAGTTACCCCCATATTAACTAAGCATGTACTGCTAGATGGCAAAATAGTAGCAGTAAGATAAAGTAAGCAAACTCCAGGAGAGGAGAACAGAATTTTGTAAGTAAAAAATAGATTGTTTTATGGTATATTTTATTCACATATTCCTTTCCTAATTATGTTGTGTTTGTGGATTAAATTCAATAATCTGACCATTTTCAAAAATGGTCCTTGTTAAATAACAATTGCTTTAATCCAAAATGGTTTTCAGCAGAGAGGCATTAGTTATTTTAACACTAGGTTATGACAGACATGACCTTATTTCTTTTGTAATAAATTGCAGATTACGCTTTTGGAATGCTGTCAAATTATTTCACACCTAGTGATTTTGCTTTATTGGACATCTGATACGTGCATGCATCATTTGATATTTTTCAGCAGTCCATGTCTGTGATAGAAGCA
The DNA here is from genome assembly GCA_032273925.1 of Rhynchotus rufescens. NCBI lineage: Eukaryota > Metazoa > Chordata > Aves > Tinamiformes > Tinamidae > Rhynchotus > Rhynchotus rufescens. Next base: position 3,212 of record JAVCKT010007183.1, read on the forward strand.
GTAGTATAGAAAAGAAAAGCAACCTTTTTGAGGAGTTTCCAAATTAACAAAATAACAGGAACTTACCATGTTCCATCCTGGGTAGAGGTAGTCAGTCCCAACAAATTCAAAATAGTGAGCAAAACCTTCTTTTAGCCACACATCCTCCCACCAAACTGGTGTCACAAGGTCACCAAACCACTGCAAAGAAGGTTCAGATAAACGACATTCAGGAAAAGATGCTCACTTCTCATTTAAATGGAATATATTACTCATAAATTTTAATAATAACAATATTTTATACCATCCATTTGAAATTCAGGTAGATGTTCATCTAGATTTAAGGGACTAACAGAGGGAATAGAGAGAAACAGGCTTCTAACTCAGTAAGTCTGAGACACCACTTGGAAACACCACTGTGCATAATGGGAGTACTGGCAAAACTGGGAACAGAGCCTCCATATCCCAGACCTGAATTTTAGTTTTCCTTCTGCAAGGTCTGCCCCAGAAGATTTACAATACTCCTGACAGTCCATTCATTGCCTAAAGAAAGTTAGGCACAACTTTTCTTCCTAAAGAAAGCTGTTTTATGCCATCATGCCATCTCTCCATAGGCAGGATTCAGCTGCCTCGAAGGAGATTGTTGGTGCCACACAGATTGTTCCACAGCATCTGAGGATCCACATAGGCCTCAGGAATGCCAGTTCCATTCCTCCTTGTACTTCTGTCATGGGGATTTTAGAGAGAGCTGGGATTGTCACTGAAAAGGGAATAAAGTACAAAAATTGACAGGAAATCATGCGTCGTCAGTTCTACTGCTCATGGATCACTTTAAATTATTGGAATATCTTTGGGCAATCCGGTTATTTTAACAGAAGTGACAATAAAAACACACACAATATTTTGAAAACATATTTCACAGTCTGTAGTATCTTTTTTTTTCCTGAACAAACACCAAAAATCTATTTTAGTAAAATTCTATGTCAGTTTTTTTTTTCCTTAAAATAACTCCAAAAGAGATTAATCTATCATCAAGTGAGAAAATGTTGAGCTTTCATGGAGTAGTAAGCTATAAAAATAAACAGAATAGGAACAGCAAGTATGGCAGAGGGAGAGACTCATGTCCAAGCACAGAAGCTGTTACTGTGAAGACAGGGGGAGCAAATGAAAGTAGAGTTGCCCAGTAAACAGGTTGCAATTTTGCTTTCATAACTGCTTATTTGAAAGCTTTGTCTTCTTCCACGCATATCCTTCTGGAGTGAATCGAGTGCCAAAGAAAGATTAATGTCATGACTAAAGATTCTGCATGAGGTGGAGGACACAGATGAGGAGATGAAGAGGTCCAAGGAACACAGGAGAGCAACTCTGATTATCAGGTTGCTACACAATGTGCAGTATATAGGATCTGAGCAGGGGGGAAAAAAAGAAGCCAAATTTTGTTTGGTGACTATTAATTTAAGTATTTCTGCAGAAAAGACAGGGCTAACAAAAGCTACGTCCAATATGATTTTATCCTAAATGAAACAACTTGATGGACATTCACTAATCATTACGTACTTGAACGCCAGGAACAAATTCAACAAGATCAATAGAGAGAGATCCTATTCTAAAGAACATTTACCTAAAAAGACAAATAAACATTAAAAATGAATTTATTTACATTATGCACTTTTGTGACTCGAAAAGAGTAGTATGTTATGAGATGTAAATATATATATTAGAATAAGTTAAATGGTTGGTAATGACAAAAGATTAAGCAGAACATCACCAAATTTATTTCTTAAATTACATTAAGACTGCTGAACAAATATGAAACTAGTAGCATAGAAACTAGTAGCATCTGGTATGCTCTGACTACTCAGAGATAGGTTTAAAAAATAAAAGATAAAGTTCATAATAAATCCTTTTGCAAAGAAAAAGCATTAACAAAATTATCTATAAAATAAAACAATGATTTATGTTAGATAAAAATACATTTGACTTAGGCAAGAACATAGCTGTGACCTCTTAGCAGAAAAGTGGAAATATTTATTTTAATGCTTTCAGAATTTATGAAGTCTCCAGGCAGCATTTCCTACACAGCAGTACTACTCTTGGGAATTATCCACATTTACTAAGCAATGATAAAAAGTACTCATTTAATTATTCAACGAAAGGAAGAAATATTTGTACAGGTATTAAAATAGCCAATATGAAAATGCTGGGAATTGACTAACAATTCTTGAATATTGGCAACTCTCAGAGATAGAGCAGTCACAGAAGTTATAATTATTGAGGCCAAGTTTCCAAACAGAAAGGTGCTATTATGCAGGGAGGAAGGGGACAGGCTGTTTTCATTGGTGGCCAGCGATAGGATGAGGGGTAATGGCCGTAAGCTGGAGCACAGGAAGTTCCGTCTCCATGTGAGGAAGAATTTCTTCCCTGTGAGGGTGCCAGAGCCCTGGCACAGGCTGCCCAGGGAGGCTGTGGAGTCTCCTTCTCTGGAGATCTTCCCAACCCGCCTGGATGCCGCCCTGTGCCCCGTGCTCTCGGTGTCCCTGCTGGAGCAAGGGGGTTGGACTATAGGATCTCGAGAGGTCCCTTCCAACCTCAGCCATTCTGTGATTGTGGGATTCTGTGAAACGAGGATGTAGTTGGAGCAGGGGCATGTCAGAGATGGCCGCCCTGTCACTTTGGGGTTGACAAACCCCTCTCTGAAGGCTGTTAGTCCCCCAATCTCATTGCCTCACACTCAATTTAACCGCTCATGCCCAGCTCTCATCACCAGTCTGAACTGCTTTGCTCTCAGCACTTCCGAAGTCATCCGCTCCTCCTTTTTGCACTGAACTAAACACAACATGTTTAGTCGCCACACAAACCTCAGCTACAGCAGCCGTGTGCTCGGCCTTCTGACCTGCAAATGCCACCGGCCGCTGCAGACTTCCCGGCGACCGAGCCGAGCCCCGGCTGTGCTGGGGGCGCTTTGCCTCAGAGGCGGCCTCCATCCCAGCTTCCTGCTTCCTCCCGGAGAGGCTGTCACACTCCACGTCCCCATGAAGCAACGTGGAAACAGCCCTTTTGGCTTCCGAGCGCTGGGTTCGAGCACAGCCGGCTGTGACTCAGCCCTGCCAAAAACGGCTGTTTCGGTACAATCACAGCTGGGCTTTTACAGACGGACTGCGGGCAGTGCCCTCAGGCCTTCACGTCGGTTCCTACTCCAGCTTGAAAAATAAGTTAGCCAAGAGAAAAAAAAAACGTAATACCTCTGTAACTTTACATGAAGACACCTGTGCAACTACTGTTTTTATCAGTACTACAGTGTGAGTCATTGGCTTTCGAATTACGTTCCTACCGGTTGCTGGAAGAAGCTGTATTGCAGGGTGAGGGGTTTCCCGCTCCTGGGGAACGGAGTGTTATCCCACTATCATGGACCTGAACAGCCCTGGAGCTTGTTCAGCACATCCAAAGGGAGCCCCTGAGAACCAGTCTGAAAACACTGTTTTTTTGAGCTCCTACTTCATAAATTATCTGTTTTTGATTTCACTATCTTTCTTGTCGTTTCACTGAAACAGTATTTTCCCCAGAGTTGTTTTCCATCTGTTTCCCCCTTTCGGAGTCTCCTTTGTAGGTTTTCTTTCTTCTCCAACCAGGGCTCCTTTTCATGAAATCACAGCATAATCTGGGTTGGAAGGGCTCTCGGGAGACCATCTGGCCCCAATCTTCTGCTCAGAAGAGCAGGGCCAGCATTAAAGTTGGATCCAGCTTCAAAGTGACATCAGGTTCCTCCTGGCCCTGTCTCGGTAAGCTCTGAAGATCTCCGAGGAGATTCTCACTATGCCATAAATATCTTCCTCTCTTTCTTCTTTGCCCCCCTCAGCTTCACGCCCACATGAGGGCTAAATCCACAAGCCTAATTTTGACACCTGAGGAAGAGGAACCTCCAGTGCCCAAAGGGATTTCATTGCTCCGGGCCTTTTCCGGTGTCCTGCAGTGTCCCTTCAGATGTGCTTTTCCCTTGGCCATGGCCTGGAGGTTCGAGGACACGGTCCTCCCCAGCCCCTTTGCCCAGAGGAGAGCCAGAATTGTGCTTAGGGAGGATGCCCATGACCTGCTGTACTGAAATTGCCCTTGCTCGCTAGAGCACAAGAATTTGCTGTTCCATAATCTACACACACACACATAACACGGAAAAGTCACGCGAGATGCAAGGTCAGGGGCTGCCAGATTCAAGAATTTTTAGCGCCCCTTAATTTGGCCTGCTTCTGTGCAGGCCTTACCACGCAAACTTTAATTATCTGATCTCCCAATTTTTATATGACCTTACCTCATTTCATGCCCCAAATAAATGGCTTTAACTACAGAAGAAATTGCTTCAGATCATTTTTCCCTCATTGCTTAGACTGTAATTGCATGCCTTAGTTCCCACGCATTATTCAAGCCCTTTCCTCGGGACAGACCTTAATTTTCCTTGTGGGCTTTTCTGTGGTGCTCATCACTTTAGTATTTGAGACCTTGACCAACAGTAATTGGCTCTCATAGCTTACCTGTGAAGGAGAAGTGCCATTCACCTCATTTTACAGCTGGAGAACTACAGCATGGAGAGACTATGATTAAAAGTATGCAATAATTTCAGGTTCCAGCTGGAGATGCCTTTTACCTGCATTTTTCAGAGTACTGAGGCTTTATGTTTTATGCCTACAAACATGCTTGTGTTTACAAACGTTTGCTGGAATGCTGCACAGGCAGCTTATGGACCGGATAAATTGGAAATACGGTGCTAGGAAGAATCAGCAAATTGTCCTATAATGAAGGACTCTTAATGAAGTTTTCACCCCTGCAACAGTGCTTTTTTCTTCTTTTTTTTTTTCTAATTTTTCTAAATTGTGTATAATTTCCTGGATTTAAGAAGGAAACTTCCAATAAAATGGTGCATAGTTTGAACAGCCAGGCCACCAGCAGGGCGGCAAGCCTGTGATCCCCTGCAGATCCTGCCCTCTCCCACAAGGAAGTTAACTGAGACCTACAGTAAATTGCTTCCTTTTACTGGGAATAGGAATATTCTGAAACCAAGGACTTTACAGATTTCTCAGGAGGGAAGAAAGATGGAGCTCAGGGGACCAGAGCTGAACCTCAGGCTCAGGAGGCTTCACAGACTCCTCCACTCAGCCACAGTCCTGCTCCTTTCAGAGATGCCAGCAGCTCTAAAGCTCTCCCAGGGTCTGCTTTCTTTTTCCTGATGAGAAACATTAAAAAATTGCCTTGCAATTTCTGCATATGCAAAGACAACTACAAAATCTGTCTTATATAACTACTGTTCAAGGTAAACAGGGATTTATATTCACGCTGATCATTAATTAGAGCTGCCTGTATGCCCAACTGAAAAACACAGCAAAAATTCAGTAATGTTTATTACCAGCAAGGGGCTGTATTATTATTTCCTTCTTATTTCCACTAATCATTTTAAGTTTGCCATTAGAACAGAGGCCAATATTAAAACAGAGGCCTCAGCAGGCCTTCTTACCTATGTCTTTAACCTTAATAAAACATAATGTTTCATTCACTTCTAGGTGCCCAAGTACAGAAAATAGTCTTACCTCTAACAAGCTCATGCTGCAAATTGATGCATCGATGACAAAACCATTAACTTACACATGTATTTAAGGAGGTCATAAATTAAATGCCTGTCCAGGTCTCTCTAAATTTCATTGCCTGAACATGACTAACATATATTCCAGATAGAGAGATGGCCACTGTTTATATTTTAGTCTGAAACACTAGAGGGAGAGTCTAATACTAGAAGCAGTTATAAGAAGAAAAAAGAGGCCTACAGTGAATGCACTTCTCAAGCATGGATAATTGACATCTTTATTTCAAGAGAACAGTAAAGAATAGGATGTGAAAGAGAATGAAAGCAGAACAAGAGAGAAAACCCACATTCCTAATTGCAGCATAATTGCATAATTGCTAGAAAAGAGTTACACAACTCACATCTCATTATTTTTGTGACTTAGAATAAATAAAATGGTTCCCCTCAAGTGACTCTAAAGCAACAACTCGCACACTGTGGTTTGCACTGCCCCAGGAGCCTAAGGGCCGCTTGTAGGAGAGCCATTAAGGGAAATGGAAAAAGTAATCCTTTGCCAATGGACTTAAACTGCCTGTTGCATCAGTGCTTTAGAAGAAAATATAGTTTCTGTATTTCTTGTTTCATAGAAAAACTCAAGTTTTTCAGCAAACCTGGCAGTGCTGCCCAACCTTCCTGACTAAACGAGACACTGTCTCACTCTTACAGCTGCACGTTCCCAGGTCCTCAATGACAAACTGTGCCAGGGATACCACTGTAGTGCACACACAAACAATTACCTTGTTTGGAGACTTATCTTAACAATTTAATGCAGCTACAGTTACTATTCAAACAGCTTAAGCATTCACAAACATCAGCCCCATCCCAAGAGCTACAAGCTTTTAATTAATATAAAACACAAAAACAAGATGTTAATACATGCAGACTTGCTTAGAGTTTGGAAGATGTAAATAATTTCATAGTATCCTTTTAAAAGTGTTCCTTTTTTTCCCTCCTTTTATAGCCCATTGCTACAGGTTTACCGTCTGTAAGATGAGCAGAACGTGCCAGTCTTCTGGAGTTCTAGTGAGGAGATGTTCACTGGACTGTGACAAGCTCAAGACCTGAAAGGCACTTGGCAAATTAAGCGCGTGGTTGTCACGAAATACAAGCCTGCACTTGATGCAATACCCACCTGTTAAAGGGGAAAAAGCCAAGAGGAGAGGCTAGCAGACCTACATATGTGAACACAATCCAGCACGAGGTGAAAAACTGGAGTCTATGATAGAGTGAGTGCCTGAACTTTGGCCGGTGAAAAACGATGGAGAGTTGGCACCTGCACAAAGGAGGTTTTGGGGCGGCAGCAGACACAGAGGGACCGTAACACAGTCACCTGCTGTCACTTCTGTTGGCAAATCTCAGACCGGGTAGGTGGGTACCGTCCGTCCCGGGCGCAGCGCTGAAATAAATACAGCTCTCTCCTTTGTGCATCCTGCCTGCTCTGCGAGCCCACAGCTGGCCAGTGTGTGGTGACGGGGTGCCCGGGGAGAGGGGGAGCACGGGCCATCACACCTGAAGTGATGGTGCCAGGGCGAGACCACCTTCCGCCCTCAGAAAGAAACAACTTACGGAAAACAGGCAAATGCCAATTAACTGCCATCTACTACTGCAATCTCCAGGGTTCAAAATCTTAAAATGAGCAGTAGAGAGAAGGAAATAAGGAGCTTTACTATTAAAGCTTAGTTATCTAAAGTATATTTTGAAGTGCATTTCCATTGTGGTGTCAAGGTCTGCCACGTTCTCTGCTCACCTTCGCAAGCTTTTTTTCTACTAGCTTGCATCAAATTCTTACCTCTCCTGTAAACAGTAGCTGAGACTCTGCTGTGCTCACTCACATGACTCACATGACTCACATGACTCACATGCACAAAGCCATTAGCTCCCTTACAGCCCTACCCAACAGCCCAGCTCCAACCAAATCCAAAAGAAGGAGAGAACAGAGCAAGAAAGAGCTATGAAGGGAGAGGGGGAAACTGCTCTGACAGGTAACACCGCTCACCGCGCTCTTAAGGAGTCCCAGGGGTATCTCTTGCCTTGGTACTTGGTCTCAGGACTTCTTCAATAACGGGTCTGTTCTATCGATATTTAATGCACTTTTCGGGCAACTCAGGTTATGAAATGCAAGGACGTTAGATTTTGGCAGCTGAGGGAGTTTCTGCATCATAACACTGAGTCATCTGGAAGAATAATGCACAATCTGAGTAAATGGAGTTTTTCTGCTGACATAATCCCAAATGGTGTAGCATAAACTGAATATTCATCTGAGCTAATTGTACCCAGATTTCCATCAGTAAAGAGGATGTCTTTAATTACCAGCTATACAAAGCTTTCAGTTTTCCTTCGGCCTTATTTTTTTGCAGAATATGAGATCAGGAGGGAATTCAAATATCTCACCCCTCACGTTTCAGTGATGACACAGAGATAATGATGGGACAATTAATGGAAAGAAAGAAAAGAAAAATGCATCGAATGCATTTTGAAGGCAAATTCAGAGAGGTGAATGTCCTGAAACTGTCCTGAGGGCCTATATAATTAGCCAAAAAGTAATGAGCAACCCATAGAAGGAGCCACAGCTCTAGCAAAAAAAAATTAAAAGGTTTTTAAAAATCTGTTGCATCAGATATAGTCTCTTATAACCAGATAAAATTGAGATTAGTTCATATCACTGTTTAGTGGTAGGAAAATCTGATCTGAGGAAACAAGAGCTGTATTGGTGTAACCTCAATATACTTCAATAAACTTCAAAGGAGCCTGAAGGAATAAAAAAATTAACATACTAATTTTAAAAAAGGCTAAAACACTTTACCAAAGATATACTCTGTCTGACTACATTGTCTAAAATATTAATGTTCTTGGCAAAGAATACATTCAAGACCTAGACAAAGGATAGCAGCAAAACATAAAATGAAAACTGAGAATCTTTCAGGAAAAAATGAATGACAGAAACCAGAACCAACATAAATGAGATGCAAATTTAGCAGCAAATGTTCAAAGCAATGCTCTCTGGAGCCATATGGACAGATTGTGACAACTATATTTTGCTATAACCTATAAATTCCATAATCTGGTTTCATTCCAATGGCATGAACCCAAAATCGTTTAAAGGTTCTGTGAAATAAAGCTTGAGGTTGAAAGCGGATTTGGGGAAAAGGAGGAAGAAGGGGAAGGTGGTGGCTGTTTTCTAGCCCTGGTTAGGGGTGAGCAGGTCAGGCAGGATCCCCAAAGAGCTTCTCGCTGGAGCCTAGGTTGAAACTCAAAGGTCTTGGCAAAGCCATGTGGCTTAGTGCAAGGATTTACTAAGGAACTTAGTAAATCTGAGAACTTCTGGCGCTGCTCCAGGCCACTCTGCTGCACCCTCCTACTGCTCGGCAGCAGCCTGGGCAGGATGCAGCGAGTGCCTTCCTCATGTAAAGCCTCATTAAAAGAAACAGGTTGAATGGTAGTGCTGTAACGCCATGCAAGACAAATATAACACATCTTAAAGCATTTTATGCAATAAGCAGCTGTTTGCCTGAGTGGCTTGGGCTGCCATCTCGTTACCCATGTTCACAGTGTAAAGTCCCAAGGAAATGAGTATGACACCCGCACTGCTAACGTCGGCATGTTTTTGGGTAAGCAGATTATTTTAGTTATTACGCAGCTCAGAAAAAAAGCTCTCTGGAGAACTCAGGTATCTGATATTACATTTCAAAACAAAGATAACCATTTAACTGAAGCCAAATGAACCAATATCCAACAACAACAACAAAAGAGGCCTGACTGAAGAGCTGGGGTCCCTTCTTTTTACCTAGAGTGCTCCAGGCACGAACTCCACCTTCCCCTTCATCCTGCTGGGTGCTGCTATCACAGCTAATTGGGTCTTCCAGGACAGAACTTCAGAGGAGCAGAGCCAGTGCACCTAACAGCAGGGGCTCCAATACCCAGGCACAGCCGGGCTGAGGACACAAGAAAGTCACCTTTTTCTCGTGATCCCCAGAGGCCTATGCTATTTTTAACACTGTTTTCTTTCTCTTTGATCTTTTGGTTATTCTCATGCAGCTTCTGCACTCGCATTAATTCTGTCTCCACTCTCAGCAATATTAGAAAGGGAAGGCAGAGGGAATAACAAGCCCAGGAAGGGATTGGCTCCAACAATCTTCAAATGCAATAGCTAATTGGATGTATAACTCGCATATATAAGATGACCCTTAAGGAGGGGTGGACAACACTACAGGGAAAGGAAACATCCAAAAAAGCTCCTGCTCTGTTCAGCTGAGTGAACAAGTCTCTGATTTCCTGAGCTCTGAGAGTCTGAAAATTGTATGAATACAGAGGACGCTGTTCTCGAGCACGGGAACACACACAAATGAAACACACGAACGCAAAAGGAACAGCTATGAAAAAGTCTGCAGGTACTCTAAATTTGAACTGTACACAGCGTAATAGCAGGCTGTAATGAAATTAAACGAGCACCATTTCCTTGTGGCCATCACAGGAGAGCCCTGGCGGAGCCCCAGCAGCAGCCCCCGGGCGCTGTGCGTGAGCCCAACCAAAGCGGGACACACGGCGCAGGGAAGCCCACGGCGCAGGGAAGCCCACGGCGCAGAGAAGCCCACGCCGCAGCGGCCCCGCAGCAGCAGCAACTGCGCTGGGGCTGCCGGCGAAGGCTCTTCTCATCCTCGTGAGCAAACTCCTCTCCAGGGCTTACCCTCCCTGACGCATTTGGTTTAAGTTTAAAGTTTTTTGTTTAAGTCACAAACCACCTGTGTCTCCCAATCTGTAGCTCTAAACAGTAGTTTCGTTGTTCAGCCTAAGGTCTACGATCACTGGTATAAGCAGCATCCAAGGTTAATTACAAAGTTTAACAGAGATCCATCCACTTTAAAATACTTAGGACCTACTCAGGGTCAGCTGTGAGAGAAAAATATCCTTTTATTTTCTAAGTAGAATAAAACTTCTAAAAAAAAAACTATCAGGCATTTGTCTCAACCTTCGTCACTTATATTAAGACAAGAGCCATCATTTATTAATCAACATCGAAGAAATCCTTATAACATATGACAGGTTTTGGAGGGTTTTGCTTTCTTATTTCCAAGACTTTCAAGAGCCATCAGCTGGGAGGTATTTTCAGAGACAGCCTCAATGCCTGCACTGGATTTGCATATTAAAGCAACAGAAGTTGTTTGCTCTCATTAACTTAGAACATTTTCACATTCATCACTGCTACGTAGAGTCACGTTTTTCAGTTCCTGCATGCAGCGCTCCATGGCAATACGGAACCTACTAAAACAATATTGCCTCCCTAGATAGCTCTTTTCCTGTGAGAGCTCGGTCTTAATAGCACAGATAAATTCTAAGATGATCGGCATAATAAATTTTCTAAAAAATGCACAACTGCAAAGGTCTTTTTATGGAGACACCCAGGAAACAACCGAACTCTCCCCATCGGTTTACCTCTGGAGCTAGGCAGGCATGGCACACTTGGGAGAAAACCAACACAGAATCTCTTGCTTCCTAATTTTCCACATAATGGCAGTACTCGGCTGCTCTAAAGCGCAATCACATTTATTGTCTCGGAGCAAATGGAAGGTTTTCAGGCTTTATTTCAGCAAAATGGAAATGAAGCCAAATGAGACAAAGAGAACCTGACAGCTCCTCCATGGGTACATACAAAGAAGAAAGTCCATCAAACTTCAGCTGCTGAACAAAAGGCAGCAAAACTCCCAAACCGCTGGCCAGAACAGCAGAAACCTCTTAAAAAGCATTTCTGTGCCTGACTGATTCTCCTGTCAGCACCTCGCGCTGCCAGCGCTGCACAGCAATGGGCCGCGGGCTCCGCGCGCGTCCCCGCCGGCGTTGCCGGCCGCCCGCGGCGCACGGGGCGCACGGGGCGAGGAGGCAGCGCAGCCCGTGCGCCCCCGCGCCCACAGGCAGCCGCGGCCCCGTCCTAGCGCCCCGCGAGCTCCCGGGCGCGCCGCGCGGAGCGGCTGCGGCGCAGGCGGTTCGGTTTGCTCCGCTGCAAGACGCGCGTGCCGACAAGCGAGAGCAGCTCCTAATCCAGCAGGAGCGCGGCCCGCTGGATCACGCTCCGCGGGAAGGGGCTGGGAACGCGGGCAGGGCTCGCCCAGCAGCAGGCGCCAACCTGAACCTGTCAGCGAGCGATCGCTGCCCGTGCGCGGCCTGGGGACACGCGCGCGGTGGCCTCACGACAACAACCCCACAACACGTCCCCCAGACAAAGGCAAGGCGGGGGGCGACGCGCCGTACTCACTTCGGAAATGCTCCGAGGCGTAATAATAGACGTCCTCGTAGCCCTCGTGGTAATCCTCCTCGGGGCGGTACTTTTTGCCCTTCCTCCTGCGGGAGCGCCGGATCTGCTTGACGAAGCCCCAGAAGCGCTCCATGGCGCTGGGCAGCGCGAGCGCCCCGCGCCCGGCTGCGCCCTGCGGCCCGCCCGCCCCGCACCATCCACGGCGAGCCGCCCCGCGCGCCCGCGGCCGCGCCTGCCCAGCAGCTCCCCCTTCTCCCGTGGAAAAGCACCAGGCTGCGGGGAGAGGCTTTGTCCGACCCGCTGGCTGCAGGAACTCAGCCTGCGAGCAGGTGGCGGGGGAAAGCAGCGGAGGGAAAGGAGCAAGTCGGTGCTGAAAGGCAGGGGAACAAAGTTGAAGGGCTCCGGCCGGCCGCGCGGGGAAGCGCAGCGCTCAGCTCGCCCATCCTACGGCTCCATCATTTGAAGAGGGGCTGGGAGGCGGGGACACGCGGTAGTCAATGGACTGAACCATATCTCAAGGCAAGGTCGGGTTCCAGGTGGCAATTCAGCGTCACCCGCTCATTGACACGTGCACGGCCCCTGGACCCTGGCTCAGGTCGTTAGTTCTCCGAGCAGGAAAGGCGCCGATCCGTTTTTGGCCCCACAGGTGCCGGCTGAATAAGCAGCCAAGTGGTTCAATCCATACACGCAGCCCACTCCCCAGCGAGCGGGCGCTGAACGTGTTAATTGGAGCAGCAGGGAGAGCGCTCGGCAGCTGCTAAAAAATGACACATATCCCCAGTGGGCATTGGGGTATTCTAATCAGCCTGGATCGCAATATTAAAATGCGCTTCCCAGACAGGTTCCTCACGGAGCCGGCGTGGCTGTGTGGCGAGCGGCAAACAAAGGAAGCAGCATCCTAAGCACACCCTGCAATACTCCTGAATACACCAGCAGAGTTTTTAAAACTTGAAAATTAAGCTGCAGCAAGGGAAATTAGCCCTTGCACAGGATGACACGAGCAGAAAGACCGAACATGTGCCCAGGATGGTTTCTTACTACTTGTCTGAATTGCTCAAGCGCTCTCCAAGATAAGGCTGGAATTCCATAGGCGTTTCCAGACAAGTTTCCCTCCCTCGCAAGAATAAAAGGATCTGCTCGGCTGCCTTCACACTGACATTTACCCCAGAGTTTGCTCCATGACCGCATTCCAGCAAGTCAAGGGAGGTGCCTGTGCCTTGGAGAGCAGGACATCTCCTGTTGGCCGGCACCATTCCGCAATCCATCCACTGCCTCCAGCAAATCACGCACTGAGCGAGGTTACCTGCAGCCAGGGCTCTCAGGAAATGCCATTTTCCACCTATGAATATCAGAAAGTCATAGAGTCATCCCATAAAATTGATTTTACAGGAGCATCACCTGGAAAATGAACAGCATGCAGAGGTGGCATCACTTTCTGGTGATTCATTAGTTTTCAAAAAGCCAAGCAAAGCAACTTAGGAAAAGGCATAAAAAGTAAAGCAAGAGCCTGGATGGCAATTTGTCACTGTTTCAACAGAAGCACACAGATATTGATCATATTTTAGCTGGGATTTTCTAGCTTTGCAACACGCTGAAGTCCCCCAGAAAGCCGGATCTGCTCTCCAAAGGGGGCTGAGCACGCGCACACCACACAAGCTGGCACCACTCAGACTCTTTTGGGGCCTGTTCCAGCTTCCCAGGTATTTTAAAACAAGGCAGTCACTAAAACACACCCATTTTGGCTGGCGAAGCAGCAAAACCCTCAATGTACCTACCCAGCTCTGCACAGGGACATGCTCTAATCCTCCTTGACCTCATCAGCCCCGTTTTGCCACCGTGAAAAGGCAGCCACTATCATCGCTTGATGCACACCCTGAGGTCACTAGCAGCCCTATTTTTAGTGCGGTAACTTTTACAAGGAAGTTAGCTGCATTTCATTACATGCCTGGTTTTAATCACACAGCTTACAACCCTCAAAGGATAAGAGCTTACAGGGGTATTTCGCACAAAACAAAAGCAAACCCAGTTCTGATATGGATGCTTCACTATGGATCTCTGCTTATTCTGAAGGTTTCAGTTGAGACGTCTGTTCTGTGCTCTGCTACCAAGCAGCAAAAACATTAAACTGGCATTATGAAACACTGAAAAGAGAAACTTAGCCTATAGCAGAGACAGCAGTCTCCTCTCTGGAGATGGAAATGGTGTTTTGATGCCATATTTACTCCTATAGAGCATTCTCCCTGACACTTATGTGAAAATTTACTTACAGGTAGGACAGTTACCAGTAGGTGAGCAACATTCATCTTGCAGTCAGAAGGCTTGCAGCATCAATGCTTGTGAAAGCTGAATTATAAATGTCAACTCAGATTGATAGAGTAGCTTTAAAAAAATGGAGAAAAGTGGAAAAAATTCCCCATTTCAAACTGCCCTCTAAAGGAGTGCTGAGAAGTGAAACGTAGTGGATGCTTAGCTATCACGAAGCAAATAAATATGCCCTTCTCCAGCACCGCTGCAGGAGCTTCAGCTTGAGATGCCGATTCTCTGGTCCTAGGCATTCCTTGAAGGCAGTCGGCCCCCAAACTGGCTCCAGTCCTTTCCATTGCAAGGCAAATACATTAAAGAAGCAGAAGCCAAGTGGCAATCACAAGATTCCAGCTAGCACAGTAAGCACTGGTAGGAGCATACCCATCACCTCACTGTTTTCTAGAGGAAAAGCAATTTTCCTTTGGATGAGTTCTGAGCTTTTGCAAAAACCAAGACACGTCTTTGCCTTGCAGACTAATCTTCCTTTCTCTCGCCTAGGCTTGCGAAGTGCATCACAAGGGAAGGCTTCGCTGCCCTTGCTTATGGGGCTCACTGGGTAACGCAGGAAGAGCTGCACTGTGCTGAGGTCAAGGACAGGCCTCCCAGGCACCCGTGAGGCCAGAGCGCGAGCCTGAGCCCAGCTCTCCGTGTCAGCTCAGGGCTTCGTGCTCTGATGCTCCTCCCTCTATCCCAGCAGCTACCAGTGCCAGCAAAGAGCGGCCGCATCCCGGAGGTGCCGGAGCCGGTGCCGCTTCCCACCTGCAAACCTGTGGCCCCCTCTCCCTGCCCGGGGCTGCGGAGCTGAGGGATGTCAGGATTTGGGCTTGTTGCTGCCTCAGCCATGCACAACGGTTCCTTGCATGAAGTGTTAGGTGCTTTGCGAGGCTGTCTGAACCAGACTCAGGACTGTACGCGTTAGATGCCACCTTTCCTGCTGTGCTGAGAACACTGGAGACATTCATTTGCTAATCCGCACGCCATATCTGTAAATATTTTATAATAGGCCTACTTACAAATGTATAAGCAGAGAAATCTGTTTCACAGACACAATTTGCTGTGGTTTTTTCTTTTTTTTTCTTTTTTTTCTTTCTTTCTTTTTTTTTTTTTTTAAAAAGGCAGCTTTGCCAGTGCTCAGGATTCACCCTCCTGTCACTCCCTGTGGTCAACAATTCACTTCTGGACAAAACCGACCACAGCTCCTGCAACACTCTGCTTGGAAAAAGAGTGAAAAAGTATCCTAAGAGATAGCCAAAAAGCAGGGACATCCCAGAGAAGAGCTCTAGAGAAGCATACAGGTTTTGTTGGGGGGAGCAGAGGGAGAAACAAAGATTGACACTGAATTTTTTAACATGAACGATGTCAGAGATGACAGCGCATCTGCTGTTGCAGCCAAAGAGCACAAAATAAGGTGCAATATCAGTTGATACCCTGAGTCTCTCTCCGCATTAGAATCTGGAGACCTGATTTTGTTGATAAAAACTTTGCCAAGTTTTGCCAAGATAATGATGTTTGGCAAAACTTGGGCAAAACTTTGCCAAGATAATGATGTTTGCTTTCTTCTTTCGGATAATAATTTAACAAGAGTTAGCAGGAACCTCTATCAAACTCGACCTGACTCTCTGGTCAGTGACTTAGTGGAAGGGCCTTCATGGCACTAATCAAATACAGCATCAAGACACTGTCCTTTCTTTTTCAAACAGTTCAGTGCAAATGCACAAACAAATTAAGTCAGTTCTGTAGAAGGTAAACATCAGTGTCTAGGCCTGCCTTTGTGTCTATAGCAAAGATGGGCTTTACATGTAAATGCACATGTAAACTGCTTACATTCCACTGCTTGCCCAGGATTAGATGTGCAGTTACCTAGGTAAAATTTCACAAGAGATATACTTGTTTTCTGTAATATTTTTTTCCAGTATTTGGGGAAAAGAAAATGGAAAATGTTTTAGTGCCCATGGATAAGTCATTAAGGTAGTAAATATTTTCTCATCTGAATGGGCTTGCAAACCTGATGCTTTGAAAACAGAGTCTAACAACTTAAGACTCTATAATTTTAGTACCATAAATATAGAAGAGAACTGGCACCAAGTATTAACAGTTTTAAGGAGATATTTTATATTCCATTTATAATGCTGTTTTAGCATTTAAAAGAAAACACTTTAGCTGGAGGCTCCCTCCTGTATCTGCCCCTGCGTCTCTGGGCAGCCCCTGAGAGCCCTGCACGGTGGGAAGGAGCCCCATGATGCCTCCGTGCAAAGGAACACAGAAAAGCAGCAGGAGAGATTTGCCCCATGGGACAAAACACAGACCTACAAGAGCAAAATAAAGATGAATATAAACAGCTATGGAGATTGTCTGAACACAAAAGCTAAAGGTTTTTTTCCATTTTCCCTCCTCTTCAGAATTCAAAGGTATTGCAAACCTCAACAGGGAAGAACAGACTTTGGTTCTCTTTCCACTGTGGGATATAGTTGTGATAATCTGCTGCTGCTGTTGCAATAACAGACAAAGAATATTCCCCAAACCACTCTCCTTATTCATTTTACCATGTTACCTTGCCTGACCTTCTAGTTTTTCAAGAGCAGATGTTCATTTAAATGTCACGGTTCTCACGTTAAGGTTGCAATTTTTCCACTCCGAATTTGCCCTAAGTGCCTTGGTGCAACCCATGAGTTTCGCTGCTTGAAAACTATTGGATCTGTGGTCCTCAATCTGTCGAGCAGCACTGCGAGCACCCCACGGATGCACGAGCAGCTTGGTGTGCAAATACAGCATAGGAAGGAGAAAGGAGCAGCTTACCATGCCCCAAGCCAGGGGAGCACCATCTGAGACCCGCTGTTGAGAGCACACGCTGTGGGTCCTTCGCAAAGAGGCTTCCAAAGCTCCTTGTAAGCACGGGATGCAGAACTACCCCCTTCTCGTTTCACAGCAGAAACACCTACAGGATAACCCCCCTAGCATCTCCGAATGCTGCTGCACGAGCAGGGCCATCACGTTTTTGGATTCGGACAGAACAGAGCCTCTCCACTGCTGTTATTTTGAAAAATGAACTATTTTCCATCCATTAAATAGCCAGCCTGTTGTGATTTTAATGCTTTACCCGCAGTTTCTGGACAGATCTGTTTAATATACTTGCCATTCGCTACTCACCCCAAGCCACACTGTTGTTCCTACATTCCTGACTGAAAGCATGAATGGCTTATTAGCAGGATTACAGCTTTTCTGTCACCTAATTGTTAATTAACTAGCAAATCTTTCTCTTTCTTTTTTTGTTGGCAAACGAGCAACAAAACCGACTTTCAAAGGAGCCTTGCAACTCCCAACAAATACTTGGAGCAGTTATGATTCATTTGCCCATTTCCAAAGATTTTGCTTTTCACAAAGACTTCCTCCCAAGTGAGTGTGTAAATAACACTGCGAACACCAGTGCAGTCAATGAGAGAGAGAGAGGGGGGCACAAGGGGTATCAGAAGGGGCTACATTCACTTGGTGGGGAGCAGAGGCTGCTTAATGCAAGAGCGTTGTCTCTTCTATAGTGAGAAGGCTGAGAAATTTGTGTAGCACTTTCAAAAGGGTCAGTTGTCAAGCTGAATTTGATGCAGAATGTACGCTGCGGGGAAAAGAAGCTTTTCTTTCCTTTTTCTGCTCAATTCAGCTGATTATTACACATTCGATTTTCCTTTCCTCTCTGCTGCTTAGCATTTTTGGCTATAAATAAGCCACGAGTTATAACACGCAAATAGGCAAAAACAAATGGTAACTTGACCAATGTCAAAGAAATACCCACAGCTTGGATAAAATTTGGCACAGAAGGAGTTTGAGTTTGCTTAATGGTTTGTGACATCCGTAGTCACTCTAAAAGCAAAGATAAACAGAGCACTACTGTAGCCCTGGAGGGCTGCAACAGTGGACTGATATTTTAAAACACTGAAAGCAGTATACAATCATCTAGGAGATGTCTGAATTAAAGGTATTTCCATCTTCCTGAAGACAAGGAGCAAATGGCCAAAGGGAACACTACCACGATCATGCGCCCTGTGCTTGTGTCCATTTTATGTATAAAGTATATCTCAAAACAGCATCCTCTTCACTGAGCAAAATCCATCATATCTCCCTAATTTTTCAGTTTTCTAGAACTATGCATTTCATTTTCAAACCCAATTACAGCGTATGTAGAACACAGGAAAGGAAAGATGATGAATGACTCAAATCACGGCTCTCCAGAACCCAAATACCTGGCACACACATGAAATGAAGTCCCTTACATAAAAGTATCACAATATTTTGTCACCTTTTGGGTACACTCCACATGCTATGGGAGGTGTGTAGTTGTGCCACCAAGTAGGGTGGCAGAGGGTGGGATTTATCCCCCTGTAGCTAATGGGGAAGTGATGAATCAGATGACTAGGAATTCAGGCATCCCAGAGGAAAATCCATCACTTTGATGCAGAAGTTCAGACAAGAAACTTTTTATTAAGTAGCATTAAATATGTTTAATTTGTTTTTACCTTAGGGTATTAGCAAAAATATTTGTGAGGAAGCAGTATGCAGATCCAGGCCTCCTACACATCTTCTTGCAGACACTTCCTACCTACTCACTGGGATTCTTCCCCTGTTCTCTCTGGCCACAGCCTCACCGTGCAGGGAGCTGTAAATACACAAATATTGCCACAGATTATCCCATTCAGGGGCACAGGCCCATGGCAATGAAAAATCCAATAGTTCGGATAATTTAACCCTTTTCCTTCCCTATATACCCTCCACATCCAGTTGTTGCCTCTTCCTTTGTGAATCCTGAGTGTTAGGTAGGTTGTTCTCTGCACGACCTGTGCTCCGAAAGCACAGCAAGGAGGACGAGAACGGAGCAGGAGCGGCGGCTGAAAGGCAAAAGGACAAGTTCCCCCACTGCATTAGCGAGACCTCAGCAAACCCGTCCACAGACCTGCAGGATCCCACTTACCACCCACAAGGCTCGGGCACAATAGCAAGGCCCATTGAGCATTACTGTGGTACTTCATCTCTCTGGTGCCAACAGCAGTTTGGTAAATGAGAGCTACTGACACCTCCTTATGGATGAGTCTGGGCTTCCCTCCGTTCCGTCCCTGTCCCAAGGGCACAGAGCAGGCCCTGCTGTTCAGGTTGTAATTTGTTTCCTCTCACAAGTGCATATTCCCCACGTGCAAGAGAAAGAAGGAAAACGCAGACGGAGTAAATAGAGAAACTTCAAAACTGCCTGTTCACTTCTCAGTGAGACTGTGTTTTTGGTTGTAAATGCCAAGAAGTAAACGACGGGGGAAAAATCATTGCATTTTGAGCCTGTAAAACCGTGCTGCTTCTGCCATGCATTTTGCCACGTCAGATGCATTTCAGATTTGCTGGCAATTCCTTGTTGCACTAACAGCTTCACAATATGTAACTGAGGGCCTAAAGATAAATTGATGATTTGCTCACTGTTTCACCTTTCACAGGGTAATAATCCAGGGTATGAAACAACTGCTTCTGTTTGTAAAATCCTGTGAGATCCTAGGATTACTGTAAATTCTAGAAGTAACAGAATAAATGAGTTTCTTCTCTTTGAAAGGTAACGGTTCCCAAACCAAAGACGATTTGACAACTGATCCACGCTGCTTCGCAGTGACTTCTCCAAGGGAAGCCCTATCTCTTCAAACTCCCCTTTGGTGCTGCTTTGTGATCCTCCTCATCACTTGTAAACACAAATGCTTAAGAAGGTGTTGTCAGGAAGCTCCTGCTGAAACATCCACGCTATACCCTGGCATAATACATGTTTCCATGCTCACTTTGTCTTCCCCGTCCTCTTCAACCAGACTGTTGTCATCTGCCCAGGTTGTTTCTTCCTTCATCTACAGCAGTGCAGCTTAACACTGCAGCTGCCACTGTTGGAGTTGAAGCCTCCTATGCTTCATTTAGGCCTCTAAACCAAGAACTGTGGGTCAAGAAGCAGACAGTGGTCCTCTTTGCCAAGTATGAAAGACACAGAAGACCAAGACACTGCTGCAAAGACAACTTGGTGGCTTCCTGCCACATACCTGAAGTGACAGAGCTTGTAACCAACTGCTTCCAAACACAAGCAACCAAGCGACTGCAGGACTTTGGCCTTCACCAACATGAACCCCAGGATAAAACTAAGTTAAGGCCAGATAAATTATCGACAGCCAGTGTACAAAACAGATATAGCTAAGCTCAATACCTAGAAGAGCTTTGTAATTTATAGCAGATATTCCAGCTGAGAAGCATTGTTGCTGTTTCATGGGCTTGTTATATACCGAGATAACATTTCTAAAAAAGCTTAGGTCTCAGTTTAACTCTTAAAATTTGACCTGCAATATTCTAACCAAGGAGGCTCTTTCAGACATTAAACAATTTACACCCCTGCTCTTTACTCACGGACTTGGTTTGCCTGTAAATTATTTGCCTGTGAGCTGGGTACCCTTTGGAGCTCCTGTAGCTCAGGCTGAGCTGAGCGTGGCGCTGGGTCACAGGGAGCACCAAGATCCTCTGCAATTGCTGCCCCGCGCTCTTACACCTGCCTTATTGTGTCCTAACTTCAGTTGTGCCACAGTTTTGCTTTACTTAACACCGTTGAAATGGGAATAAGCCCACGCTGGTAGAAAAAGTGAGCTCCTCTCGTGGGCCTAAGCAGCACGTTGGGGAAACTACGGGTGAGAGTTGGTTGCTTCTTTTGTCCACGACGCCTAAACAACCACAATCAATGTACAAGTGTAGACAGGGCACGCTGTTAAATTTCATTTCACGGTGAGTAAGCAAACATTACCAAACTGTACGTACTGTCATCCTCAGGCCTTTGAGTTAGAAATCTTGTAGCCAAGAATGCTTTGACCTTGAAATATTTCACAGATGGATGAATTGCCTTAATTTGCTAGTCACTTTGCTACTGATTTTGCAGAAGGGAAAAGTTAGGTCACATTTGCTCTAATTTCAGGGGAAATGATTATTTACCCGCTTTCCAGGAACTTTACAATCTGCATAATCAGTAACAGTCACTAAAACTGTATTAACAAACCATGTGTCCAAACAATATCACAAAAACCCTGTTTTGAAATTAGAGATGCCACGAAAATACAAAAGCTTATTTTCTTTGTAGTTAGTATTCATAGCATTATTTTTAGTGCAAAAACACACCAAAAAGTAATCTTCTGTACTATTTTTATGGACATTCTAATAAATTCACTAGAAGAAATAAGGAAAAATTAGAAGAAATTCTCCTTTTATGAAGCCACTGTGAATCTGTGGCTTGGTGTAAAGGGCTGACTAGCGGTTACAATAAGCAGACTCAGAAGACTCTGTTCATCAGGGTGGTTTTCACACAGACCATGCCTACCCATCAAAGGTAAAATCACAACCCTATTTGCTCAAGGGAGATAGATTGTCTTCTGAGGCTGCATTTGAAACACTACACAAGATTAGCAATACGAAATAAATATATACAAGTTCTAACTTTTTAATGATTTAGACAGCTTTAAAATTCTGTTCAGTTACAAAACATCATAATTCACTGCCACTCCAAATGTCAGTGAATACATTTAATCACATTTTCACAGAGAATAAATATTCATTTTGGTCTAAGTGCCAAGTACGAAGTCTAATTAAATACAAATTGCAAAACTGAAAGAGACTTAAAACTCCAATGAGTTGTAAACTACCATAAACAAACAAGGATGTTTGAAAATATACATTTTGCATATTTCAAGCAAATGAAAACAAAAAGCAAATCAGTGTTAATTTGAAGTAGTCTCTGGTTGTTGCTAAGCGTGTTCTTTTTGTCCCAAGTGACTCCCTTCCGAAATCTCTCTCTCAAACACACATATCAAAGACATTAATTTCACGCCCTGCAAACAGCTCCTCTGAAATTATTGAGGCTGTGTTGGTAAAAATCAGCTCAGCTTCTGCACAGGTTTGGAAACAGTTTCTCCCCTGCACTTTTTTTTCCCTGCAGTCTCCTTGTGCTGCTGTCTCAGTTCTCCTCCGGAGCAAC
>JAVCKT010007186.1:0-13655 GCA_032273925.1 Rhynchotus rufescens
ATGTCACACTGAGTACTATTTACTCTGCCATTCAGTTGACATGAATGACAGGATCATTCAAGATGCAGAAAACAGCATTCTGCAGGATGCAGAAAACAGCACGTTAGCTCTATTCTTCTTCCTATAAAGATTCAAAACCATAACTCCCTATAACTCCCCATCCTGAGTTAAAATATTTGAGAAAATATTGGAACAGATACTAGAAATATACTTCTCTCTACTTGTTTCTTGACACCTCAATGTTTTTCCAGTTGCATAACTCACATCATTACTGATTGTTTTAAATAACAATAGGAGAGGTTTGGAGAGATATTCGTCTATATTGTTGGTTATTCACAAGTTAGAATCAAGAACTAGACATCTCAATTTTAGAACACTTGGATTAAAAATGATGGGGTTTTAAAATGACTCTTGAGTTTCATTTACTTGTGTTTGATTTTCTACCTTTAAATTTCTTCATCCTGAACTTGTATTTGCAACCAGAACAGTAGAAATCTACCTCTTAAACAAACAGAAAGAAAAAAGACTTTGACATCTTTAGGTAGTTAAAAGATCATAGGAATTTTCTTCTTTTTCTTAAAGAAGGTAAATAATCAGGAGAGACAGGGTAAAAATCTCAAAGCTGACTGAAGAGTTTATTTGCTATTTCAAAGCAGGGAATATCTGTGAGATCAGAACTATTGTCATGCATTTTGCAATTCCAAATCCTAAAGAAATAATTATTACATTCATTTTTATCTGGTTTGGTTAAAAACATGCCTTGAAATGGAATCTTTTTAATATTCTGTGATTAGCATTGTTATATTATAGAAAATTATTGCCATATTTCTTTTCAATTATAATTTTATACCTTTACTAAAAAAATTGGGTTTTTTTTTTGAATTTGCTGTAATTTATTGTTTGGAAATATTTCTATAAATCCTTTTTTTTCTTTCTTTTCTTCCATTTTTCTCTGAAAGTGTAAACAGACCCTTTAGATATGGTCCATTAAGTACTGTACAACTTTATATATAAATATACATATATATATATGTATTTTTAAGGTAAAGTTTTCCTATCTGACTACATGTTGACTTTCAAGGGATAAACTTTTATTTCTCTTTAGACCCTTAATTTATTTGTTTCCTTCTAAGTTTATTGAATAGCCATATAATATATAAAAAGCAATGCTATCTAGCCTTCATGTTTAAAATGTCTGTTTTTTCACCATTCATAACTTTCACTCTCCAAGTGAGAACTTTGGTATTTACTAGTGAAATGCAAGATTTTAAGATATGTGCCTCAAAAAAGACATAAAGCATTCCTCCTTTTTTTTTTTTTTTCTTTCTTTTTTAATATATTTCAGAGAAAGAGATAATGAGGTTAAAAGCGAAATTGGGTCACATGAATCTCACTTACGTAGGGCCATTTAAATTTATTTGACCCTACTTATATATGACCATATAAATATTTTTTAGATCCTTTCACATAGGATAGGAATCCTTTCACATCCTTTATATGCACAAAATATATAATTTCAGTCAGTTTTCTCAAATTATTTTACAGCTTTTAAAGAAAATTGTATAGGGCTGATGCATTTTTTATGTTGAAGCTGTTAAATATATGGTGCTACAGGCAGTAGCTGTCAAATGTTGAAGTTCACAATAAAAAAAAAAAAAGTAATGGTATCAGGGGTTCCTAGGACATACTTTTCACTTTTTTTTTTTTTTTTAATATCTTCCGTGTATAGTATGTGACAAGGACACAAGGATCCAGTTTGGGTCTGTTACTATTTAATGAAAATCAAATTCCAATGAACTGAGCTGCCTGCGATTTGTTGTGATAAAAGGAACTATCCAAATAGCTTGTAGCAAGTTTATATTTCCCTTCCCTATCAAACAGAGTTTTGCACAAATATTTTGCAAATATCTTATTAAAAGTGCATTGAAAGAAAAAACTTCTACTTGTGTTTTTGAAAACATCTGCATGTAATACAACAGTCACAGTTTTTTTTGGGGAAAGCTTCTGTTTTGTGACTGGGAAAGTGATATATCAGTAGGCCTGGAGGGTGGAATTGCATCACTTAAGGCTTTTGGAAATTACCACTTGGAATAACCAAATGCTGTTTTCACAAAAAGGAGAGAAGGTAGGCTTGGAAGAGAGGATGAGGATGGGATGATAAATGCTGATGTTGAAAGACTTTGCCTTTACCTCTATGCTATAGAAGTCCCCCCTCCAAGTCTTCCTCAGTGGCAGAAACACCATTCAGTCTTATTTTCTAGAACTTTGGCAGAGATATGGGCACGTTTTTGCTCATACTGTTCCTTGTGGCAACTGCCTACTTTACTAATGCATCATCAGCTGCTCACTGAGACCTATTCGGCATCTAGTAATGTTGATAGCTTTGGTCTGCTCCCTACAGACCAAATGCATCAGAATATACGTATACTGAGGGTTCAAATCTATCCTTGTTTGTTTCTCATAGTGATCACTTATGGGGATAAGAAGGTAGTTTTATCTGAGCTTTTGCAGAACTTGGATAGGTTCTCTTCTGATATTTCTGCCAAAGTGAGCAATTATTATTAGCTGACTGCAATGCAAATGTTTTACCTGTCAGGGTACCTTGAGCATAGCTCTTCACAGTAATTAAGAATATATTGTAATGCTTATAAAACTGATTAGCTGCAAATTGCTGGGAGACACAACTGGGAGTTGTCCATTGTAGTTAGTACTGGAAATAAAAATAATAAATATTGTTAGCTCTGTGAATGCTTTTTGGAAAATAAGAATTATTTTGATGGAACATTGCTAAGGCCTTCATTTTTGCTCATTAGGGAACACTTAAATCTAACGACAAAGATGGTGCACTTGAATGTAATTAAAGAAGGGTAGATCACCTTAAACTCTTGTTTGATGGTAGCTTACATATGTAGTGTCACATATCAGAAAATAAAAAGATGGTAAAATTGTAATATTGAAGCTTTCATATGCGCTTTTTTTTTTAAACTGAACTTTTCTGTTCAGCCTCATTTACCTGCTAGATTTTAATTAAAGCAATAAATCTACTGTTCTACTTTGTCACACTTATGTCTTCTAAGGGAACGATAGCTAATGGAATCAGTGTTCTCTACATAAGATTATGTATTATGTATTTTCTGTATTTGTCATACTACTATGACGTACCCTCCTCTGAGAGTCTTGTAGCTCACAAATTTTTATATTATTGGTACTGTAAGAAGTCACAAAGTCAGGTTTCTACTTCTCCTTCTCCTCCTCTGTCTTCCCTCTCCACTTAGGTAACGTGTTGTATGTATGAAAACCATGTAACTTTCAGCAATAATTTACTCATCATAAGATAACACTATCTTTGAGCTGAAGAATAAATGAAACTCATTTCCTGGATTCATGTCTTGAAGTTTCTTTATGCCAATTATAGCGTAATTAGTGACTGAAGTTTTTGCATTAGATCTCTTAAGATTTTTTTTTTTGCTCTGGATCTATGAGCTTTCTAATTCATCTCTTTGTAAAAAATTATCAAAAATATGTCACTGATGCTTCTATGTACCTGACAGATTTTTGTTAGTATTCCAACAGATGTTAAGATGTTAAGAGAGGAACTCAAGATTTCATGCACAGATAGGATGATTATACTAATTTGCTTCCATGAGAAACAAAATTGCTTCCAGGCTAAAATTGACTCTCCTCCATATGAATTTCAAAATTAAATATAATTTTAAAAAAGATTAAAATGTTAATGGATTTAATTGAGAGAGTTTAACAGTAAAAGGCGCAAGAGCTTTCAACTGACAAACTGGACATTAATCTATGACCTGGTTTATTTTCTCTAAAGATTGTTTTTATGATTAGAAATTTTTCATATTTGACCTTAATACAATCTACCTGTTAGCACAGGTAGAGACAGCTTTTAGGAACTGTTTTTCAAGAAGAAGAAAAGAAATTACATTATTGTAATAAAAATATCTGTCAGAATAAAAAAAATTGCTTGTTACACTCTGTACCATTTATCTGGCAAACCCTGAGTTCACAGAAATACGTAATGGTATGCATTATATTTGTTTTAAACATTTTATATCAGTCATGTTAAAGGAGTGGTCAAGTGTGCAGGTCAAGATTATTATAACCACAAGAAACTTGGCTTATGAATAAATTAATTAGTTGGGCTATAGTGAAAGAAAGAATAGAATATTATAGTGATAATGATGCTGAAATCTGATGTTCAAAAAAGCATGGAAATACCATTTCTAATGGCAAAATCATCCAGGAATAATAAAAAAAAAAAAAAGAAGTTTTCTTTTTCTCCTCTCCCCTGTTTTTTAAAAATAGTATTTTAAAAGCAGCTGTATCTCCAAAGACAGTTTATAGTTATGTCCCAATTGAATTCCAGAGTTTATTTTTTTCTTGTTTTGTGATTAAAAGTTGTTGTTCAAGCATTTTAAAAATATTGTAATTAATTTAATTTGTCTGCATGAATAGACTAGGTAGCACAGCCAATTAAGACCCAGTACTTTGGCCCTAGGGCTTCAGTCTGAAACATCATTTAGACAGGAACTAATGAAATTATCCTTATCTGAATGCTCTGAAGGAGATAGGAAGCAAATGCTAATTTAGTCTCTTTACATGGGCAAAGATACACTTCTCAACACATAATCAAAGTGGAAATATTTTAAATAATATATGCAGTCTAATTAAAAGTTCAGTTAAAACAACTATAATGATCTTTACAGATGAACTTTATGAAAGACGCTGTTTTTGTAGATGAAGTTTAGGACTCACAAAAACATAATAAAATTATAACATTTATATATAAATCCACTTTATTTTCTAACTTTTTATTTGCAGCTGCTCAGACTTGCTACTTTTCTTTTGAAAAAATATTGTGAAAGAAATATAGTATGTTTCTATATAATGTATATAATATATATAAAATATATATTTATATAATACAAATATAGAAATATAATGTATAATATAGTATAGACATTTTCAAATATTTCTAGGCTACTATCCGAATTTTTTTAAAGATTTTATTTTCTTTTATATTATTTTTAATGTTCTGCAGCCTACTAAAATATTCTGTACTGGCACTAGGTTGACAATTTCAGTTTTGTTTCCCCTTTCCTCAATATTGACTAGACAACTGTCCAAGGTATCTTTTTCCCCAAGATTTTTAGCCTGGTCCTTATGACTACAGGAATACGCACTGGAATTCAAGAAATGATTTGCTTCCATGTGGAGTTATAACAAAGATAAGGTGTTGAATATTTAGAAGAATGCAAATAAGATGGAACTGGAGCCCCACTGTGGTAAAAGCATTAACTAGGAAAAGGCGAGAGTAATGTTTTTCTCATAGTTATACCTACATCAGGTTTTGCTAAGTGACATGTTCCATGATGTGAGATATTTCCTGTGAGTTCATTTCTTAGGTTTGAGTGGTCCAGAGGATCTCCAGTTTCTAAATCAATATGCCATAGCCTTATATATTCTTAACATTATTTCTCTCTTAAAATATCAAGGTACTTTTACTTTACTTGAGATACAATGACTATTTTAGTCTCTTTTATCCCAATGTAAAAATTAAGGCATGAGGAACATTTTCATGAATTCTTGATGACCAGAACTATTGGTGGCATAGTTAGAAAAGGAGTTAAGACATCTCTCTTTTTGAGTATCTTTTCCTATTTTAGAAGAAAGTCCATCTTAAGCTTTTTATTATTGTTCCTTTTTCTTGTTCTTTGTGTCTTTTGATCCCTTTATTCCCGGTGAGGCTTGTGGAACTTCGCCTATAGCTTGGACCTTTCCATTAAAACTTCCTTCAGTTATTTCTTCCTGCTATCCAATCCACAATTTGCCCAAATTCTTCTTATCTCCTTTTGTTCTATCATTAATTGGGAGATATATTCACTCTTGTTTACTCTTTCACTAGGCAATTTTCTTGATATGTTATAGCTCAAAGAGGAAGGGGTGGAGATGCTTTCATCTTATGATCTTTTTCAACAGCTTCCTTATTCTTGGTGACTGCTAATTTTCTCAGATAGGAGAAGGAATTGAGCATGAATTTCCTAGAATGTTGCTCCTCAAAGCCTTACCATAACAGTCTCTGCCTATGGGTGGTTTTATGGGTACATGAAAAACGGATACATCAAACAAGAACATGAGTAATTTCAGAGCATACCTTTCAAACTGGTTTTTCAGAAGACTGAGGAAGAGGAACAGCTCATATGGAGATCTAGCATGGTCCAACTAATTAATTGGTCTATGAAACATGACCAGGACTTAAGTGTTTCTGAGAATCCTGCAGGAGAAAACCCAGAACAATTCTCAAAATAAAATAAAGCAAGAGACCTCTGGCATTTGAAGGCTTGTATAGTTACATGGTAGTTCAACCAGGGCTTTGGGGATCAGAGTTTTGAATGGAGGCCTGTGTTCTAAGTAAACACAGAGCCAAAGTGTTCCAGAATTTAAAAATCCATGCAAGAGTCAAGTATGAAAAAAATCCTATAAAATTTAGATCTCTTATAATGGTCATTCATTTATATTCATCTAAGTAATCAGTAAAAACAATAAGCTTTTGATGAACAGCTTCGAGTCTGATTCCAGAAACGAAGACATCTGGTTTGGGTAGTCAATAACCTTTCTTGGCTCAAGAAGAAACTAAATGTTGGTTGCTAAACTCAGGTTAAGTGGAAGGATTACATTTAAAATCATTAAAGATCTCCTATATTACACCATCTGAAGATCTTTTTGCTTATTGAATTTATTCCTATAGTATAATTAGTAATATAATTATTTTAATTTGTTCAGTGTGATATTCAAAATATCGTATTTATAGGCTCTTTTGTTGGCTCCTCCATTTAACACTTTAACTCTTTCAGTTGAAGGACTGTATTTTCCAGGGAAGTTTCCTGTACGTAAGTCATCATTTACCATAAATATTTCTTTTTTTTTTTTTAAGCTACATTTTAGTCATCTTTTAAAAACAACCTGTAGATTCACTAGAACATATTGCAACAGGTTTCAACACATTGGATGTAAGAGTTATAGTCACAAGGCTAATCTGACAAAATATTTTAGGATGTATAGTTTCAGTTAAAATATCTTTTCAGTAGAGAAACAACAACAATAAGCAGCAAAATTAGAAAAGAGTGATCATTTAAGGTATGTTCCTCTAAATATTTATGTGACTATGGAAAGCTGTATTTATGTGACTATGGAAACCTAGTATCAAGATTTTTGGGTTTTTTTTTTTGGTGTGTCTTAGCATGAACTATTGTCCACTTTCAACACTAATTACAGTGATCTATGTTATTTTGATGCTTTTTGTTCTTTTGCATGAGGTGAAGAGAAAGATTTAGATCCAACTACTGTGTTGGTTCAAGGTATCCTGCTTGAAACACTCTACCATAATAACAGATTAGAGACAGATTATGTTGAGATGCACCTATGTAATAGACTTTACAGATGATGGTAAAAAAAATTAATTAATTAAATTTAAAAAGATGTTAAACTTAACAGCTTCCTTTGTAACACAGGAATTTCTAGTGCTGTCCCATCAGAAAAGTTGTCAGATGCTTGATTATGTTTATTGATAGATACATGTCAGGCTTGACAGCAATTCAGGTTTAGAGATACTCAAGCACCTCTGGTCATCTGATTCTCAGGCCTGAAAGTATAAATTGGTGGAACAGAACCCAAACTTAGAGCACATATGTCATATTGCATATGGCTGAGCATAATAAATAAGTCCATTGAGAATATATGGTAATAAACATTCATTCAAACCAGCAATTCATACCACCTGGTGGCTTCTTAGATGTGTGTGTTTGAATTGGCTATGCGATCTCTGCAATGCATTTATTCAAGGAAGGGATACCCACACTTGTTATATGTACAACTAGGCTTCAAGGTTATTTTACTTCTCTGAAAATAGTAGCACAATGTCAAGAAGATGCAAGCACTCTATGTCACAGGGAGAAAACACTTAGATCAAGCTTGGAATAGAAATGCTAGATTTTCATAGTGAAACTAGAGTAGGGTCAAGTTATCTTGGGCAGAACAACATAAATTTGAGTGTATTTTTCTGTGCAGGCATGGGGATCAGACACCATCAAAGCATCAGGTCTGTATTTATTCAGATCAAAGCAACTGTATTTATTCAGAGAAAATCTATTGAGATAAAACTTTGAAGGAATGGAGGTTTGTTGTTGATAATGGAGAATGGTGGTGATGTGTGAGAAACTCTTTTTTGCAGATCCTACCAGAAGAACATGTTTGATATTTGATAGAAAATTCCAGTATGATTCAGTTTCCTATCTGTGTACAAATGGAGAAAAAAAAAAAAGGCAGTTAGTATTTTATTTTCCTGATCTTCTGTTTCAGAAAGTAGCGGGAATCACCTCTGGCAGAAGTGTGTTTTTTACACACTTTAGTCATTAAACATGGTAGGCTCACTAAACTTGCTGTACATGTGCTGTCTGTGTATTAGGTGGACATCTAGTCCTGCAAAAATTGTCATTATGATTTGTCATTAGCAATGAAATTTCTTTAAGTTATAATATGTTTAGCAGGTCTGAATATCTCTGGTATCTTCTCCTTGAATTCTAATTAATAGAACAACTAGCACTGATAAAGTCTTGATAAATATAAAGACTTCAAGAAAGACACAACATATTCTCAGTTCTGCCTTGAAACAAAATTCACCTGTCTTAGAATATTTAATATGATATCTGATTGTGAACTTATATAGCTTTCCTTTTCTCATCTAATTTTAATTTTTATAGGAAGTATTAAATATCACATTTCAGTCAGCAAAAAGAATTTCAGAGTAGCATAGCAAGCCTTGAAAATCAGTTTAAATGAAATCTTATTACAGCTGATGATGACTTATTTTCCCTGCCTTTTATTTGTTTGTTTGTTTTGTTGTTGTTTGTTTGTTTTTGTTTTTCTTTAATTCCAGGAGTTTCTGGTTTCTTCCATTTGTGCTAATTGGACCATTTATTTGGTTGTTGACAGTAATTAATTAATTTAAATTTAAATTAATTTTATTTTAAAAATAAAATAAATAATTTTACTTACTGAAGATAGTCATACCTAGCATACAATGAGCTTCTCCTTTTCTCAGAGGCAAAATAACACCATTAGCCTTTCTTAAAAGTAAGCAATATAGTATGTAATGCACCATAAAGACTTTCCCTGTAAGAAAATGCAACAACACTTCTATTGTAGCTGTGGTATTGATATTCCTAGATACATAGCTACCATTTTAATTTATCCCAGGAAAAGCAGGGTCACTAATCCATTTCCAGATGATGTTTACTCAAATGAAAACTATTAAATTTCCAACTTTGCAAACCGGGGAAAAATGTCAACAGAATTTTGGCCTTCTGTTTTGGATATTTAAGACTCTATATCTGGGCACTGCTTTATCTTCTCCACATTACTGAGAACTGCTATTTTTAACATAGAACCAGGAGCAGTGTTGTTTATCATTAAGTCAAAATAGTGGGATGTGCAGCTTCCCTAGGGCTGAGTAGGTGAGTAAAGAGGAAATGTGAGTGTTAACAAGTGTCTGAGATTGTGCTAAGTCGAAATGCATCCTACTGCTGCAGTACAGAGCCATAAGACAGAATTAGTTTTCACCTGCCTCCAGTATCAGGAGCTGGGAGCAGAGTAGGAAGACAGACTATGTGAAGAGTAGGGCCGCAGTGCTGACTGAAAATTTTCACACATTATTTTTTACTTATGAGGAGAAATATCAAAAAAAAAAAAAAATCAAAACCAAAACAAGCTACACAGATGTTGCCAGAAGAGTCTGCAAAATTAATAGACTCATTGCTGGTAACACAAGATCCAAAAAAAATTTTAGGTGGAATTTCAAAGACAGACTTTCAACTTCCTAACTGTTAGACCTCTGACTATCTGGAATTAGGGGTGCCAGAATCCTTCAAAACTAGTTCCAGTTGTTTCTGGTTTAATATTCAAATACGAATACAGCAAATATTGTAATCTTTTGGACCTGTAATTTGATGATTCTTTTTCTCCCTTCCTTCCTTGGAAAAAGTTGCTTTTCAGGAATATTGGAGACCTGGAAACTCATCTTTTATATCACTTCTGAGTATGTTCTCAAGAGAAGTCCTAGTCCTAGCTAATGTAATTGTGACAAGTGGTTATATCACATTAAAAACAAATTAACAAATCGGATGAGATTTTTATGCAGTTAAAATCTTTTATTCTATCAAGGAGCACATAGTGCTGTATGAATCATTTACACTTATTTGATTTGAATGCAGGGCGGAAAGTGCAATATCATGTACTATACAAGTGCAGTGGCCTCAGAAGAGAAACTTTCATGTTCAGTCAGACTTTTAAAATGTGTTATTTAAGTATGAGTCATTTTCATTTGCATGTGTTTTCTGCAGACTGATCTAAGAAAGACTAGAGATTCTATTTATCCTAGATGTCAGGCACTCCTTCTGAGTATGCATCAAACTACTATTTAATCTCAAAGTTAAAAGCAAGAACAGAAGTCATGAGATATTTTAAATCTGAACAAGGTCATATGCAAGGTTTGAATAATGTACATAGAGGGTACTTTACATCAACTGAATGAGACAATTATGAAACCATTAGTTATAAATCTCAGGAAGACAGCTATGTGTATAAGTAGGATTTTCATCACAGATCATGAACTGGATGTTACTCTTCACAGGGTATTGTAACAGTCAGACTGATCTTTCTCTGAGTCTTTCCCTAGTCTGATTCTTTCTCTCACAATTCTGTAACTTTCATGTTGAATACAACTAACACCAAATAATAGCATTTTCTTTACAAGTTTACAGGAGCTACATTCTGGAACTCCTACTGTCTGGATCCCTTTAGGATCCTACATTCCATCTAAGAGGAACACTTCCCTTTGAGGCTGAGAGCAGTGTATTATTTTGCAGCTCTTCTGTATCTTTTTTAGGGATTACTTGGACTGTCAAATCTGCTGTCAAATTGGTATAGATTGCTTGCTTTGTAAACCAACAAGAAATCTGTGCCAGAATGCGTATAAAGAATGTAAAAACTTATCAAAATTAGAGTGGTATATAGGACTTAAAGTGAAGATTTTGTGTTAAAAAAGAACTTACACTCTTTTAAACGTACTTATGCAAGATTAACAATTTTTATAACCTTATATAACCTTTTTTATAACCTTTATAACCTTTTTATAATTCTACTATCTATTGAATAGATGTCTGCATGTCCCAGTGGATTAATATGGAAATGTAAATTAAATTACATTTTAAACTTTGGATTTTTACATTTGTAATGTAGTCTTTTTTGGCAGATGGTTAATTCTAGTCCCTTTCATGTTCATATTCCATTATGTTTGTATGATACCCAGCTGTCAATTGACAATGTTTCACTGCTAAGTCTATCATCTGTGATATAATTGCTCATTATGTGCTATGGAATAAACTTAAAGAACTATCAACATAGTTATTTCTAAAGAAAAAAAAAAGTAAAAGTAAATTTAAATAGCTATAGTTGTCTGCTGATATTCACTAATTTTGTCTATTTTATGTGATAAATATTCCATTCCTATTCCAAACCTATTTCAATAGGTTTAGTTTCTGAAAAGTGTTGTATTCAAAAAGATCATTGAGACATATGATCTGTTAGCTTATTGTCAAGTCTTATTTGTTTTATTGCATCAGGAACTTGGGCAATGTATTATAAATTGGATTTTTTTTAAGAATCATACTCTACCAGTCAAATGATAGTCTACTACTGATCTAACACATAAAAGACAATCACAAGAAAGATAGTGAATCAGTTGCTTATGGTAACTCCATTCCATGGTTGCTAAACAATTTTAAAAGATCAAAAAAAAATCATAAATACTTTTCCAACAAAATAGTGTAATTGTTTAGACTACAATAGGCAATATCAAAACTTCTATTTTGTGACGTTGCTGCTACTGCCCTGGAAACACTGGATTCATTTCTTGAGTTGGGTAGGTGCTTGATTCAACTGTCATCAAAGTTTATTGGAGTTCTTTTCGTTGACCTCACTTGAAATTTTGCCTGGGGTTCAAATCTACACTGTATTGAACACTTTTGTATATTAGAAATTACTTGTTTTATCTGTTGCTGAATTGAAAAGGGTCTGTCCATCAGCCCTTCAATTTCAAAGATTTTTCAATATAGTTTTCAAGATAAGAGAATATGAACTTCTGGATCTGCCTTTTTTTTTTCCTGCCTTGTTTCTCCTGACAACAAAATAAATAAATAAGTAACCTCTAGGTTATCTCTTTATGCAGGGCTTATTAAGCTCAAAAGTTACATTCCTAACTCTTGTGTTGCTAGTACAATGCTAAAAGTCAGGCTAACTTTGATGTTAATATTGAGTGAACCAATTAGGATTAAGTGATTTAGTGACAGACTTCTCTTCCTTAAGTAAGAACATGTAAGCTTCAGAGACCTTGAGAGAATGTCCAGTGTCCTTCCTCATCCTGATAATCAAGGGGCTAATATAAACTCTAAATATCAACTGATCTCCTTGCAGTTAACAAATTAGAAACTGGGACTTGGAACAAACACCTAAAAGCCTAAAAGCACTTATAGTTGGAAATCTCATGCCTTGTATTCACTTTTCCATTGCATTCTGAATTTATTCAGAAAATGTAATCTCAAATAGTCGATATTTCCTGCTTAATGATTCTCTCTTGTTTCAAACTCCTGCTTTCTATCTCATTCTCAAGTATTTGCATCCTCTTTTTAATGAACCAAAACATTGGTATCCCTCTCCAAACAGTAACAGCTATTTTGTACTTTGTACAGTACTTTGCTTTTAATATTGCATTACTTCAGTTATTCACTTTAATGTTCTATTTTTTTTTTAAGTTGCACCAAAGACTGGGCATAATGAAAACAGATTTCCAACTAACAGAGACATCACTTATTTTCATTTTCACTGCTTCTTTTGTCTCTCCTAAAAAAACAAAACAAAACAAAACAAACAAACAAACAGGTTACTTTCTATTTTTCCAATCTATTTACTAAATACCCCTTAGTTTTGCCTTTAGTTTGCC
Organism: Rhynchotus rufescens; assembly: GCA_032273925.1. NCBI lineage: Eukaryota > Metazoa > Chordata > Aves > Tinamiformes > Tinamidae > Rhynchotus > Rhynchotus rufescens. The sequence goes on from JAVCKT010007186.1 coordinate 13,073, forward strand.
CCACCTATAGGACTAGATGATTTAAGATTACTTTATGTGTCTATAAAGCCTAGCAAAAGAGTTTGTAAGCTTTGGTAGTCTGTAAGACTTGCTTGTGTAGTAAATTACTAGTGTTCTTCTTTCTGTTATTTTTACTGAGATATAAAATAATATGCTTTAGTATGAATATTCAAAAAGTGAAACAGCTTGGTCAACACTGTGAGATTTTGAGCTCACCTTGAATACTCCTATAAGGTATTGGAGAGGGCTATTATATAAACTCAGAAATAAATCATTACCTAATATCAAAGTGTGACAGAGGAACAGAGAATTAGGAGTCCTCCCAGAGAGAAAGGACTCATCATCATCATACTTTCAATGCTGCATATTTCTTCCTGTGCATGTGATGCTAAAATGCTAGCTCAAGTGAATGGAAAATAAAATTGTGGAAGTATTTTTAGCCTCTTAATGGCTCAATCAATACCAAAAGTATATAAAAATAACAAAGCAAAATTGAACAAGAAAAGCTAACTAAAATTCTGCTACAGTGAACATTACCTAAGAGAAGATAAATCCTTCTGTTTGTCTCTCCTAGAGAATCGAA
>JAVCKT010007189.1:0-14779 GCA_032273925.1 Rhynchotus rufescens
TGCCCGGCGGCGGGCGGCCCGCGTGGGCCCGGCCCGCGCTGCCCCACGGCCCCGCGAGCACCCCGCTCGCCTCGCCGGAACCGGCCTCCCTTCGCACTCGGCTGTCTCAAGGAGAGCTTATAGACACAAAAAGCCTAAACCGCGATGTCTATCCATTCGTCGGTATTGCAGTGATTTTTTCTTTCACTCTTAGCAGCAAAAAAGCAGCATATTTTCATATTTAGAGATAACCAGCCCAAATCCCACTCCAATACCCAAACCCTCCCTCTACCTTGCACAGATGATCCACTCAGGTTTTCTTCCAGCCCTACCTCTTTGCTGAAACCCGGTAGAGCACAGAAAGACACTCACAGCACATCTTGTTCCATCCAACAGAGAAAGCATCCAAGGAAAATAACATCAAGGAATCTCCAAGAAATTACTTCCCAATTATCCCAGTAACACTTCAATATCAGGAGTAACTTCAAACAATAACCAAGAAGGCACAAGAAGAACAGGGAGTGAGGGAAGAGACCTAGGAAGACTCCCCCTTGTTATTCAAAGCCCACTAGCAAAAGCATGTCTTTGAATTGGGAATTCCAGCTGGCGGTGCTGCTGCTGGCTAACACGGACAAGCATGAAAAGTAATTCCAAACTAATGGGCCACACGGAGCGCCCACCAGCAGGCAGAGGCAGCAACCAGCAACTCTCAGCTGCTCCCAAATCACAGTGGCTGGCGGGAAGCCTGTGGCACCCGAATCTCTGTCACACTGCCAGGACTACTGACAAAATACAAGTATGCAAGAGATCACCATCCTGGGGAGAAGGCGGCCTCTTCCTTCCTCAGCTTGTGTCTAAACCAAAACAGCACATTCGCAATTACTATGAATACAAAAAAAAAAAAAAAAAAAGAGAGAGAGAGAGAGAGAGAGAGAGAGAGAGAGAGACACACAGACGTTTTGGATTCCTGGTCTGAGACACATCTGGGCTGAGGTGCTGCATTCAGCCCCGGCCCTGCAGGAGCATCCCTGCTAAGCGCAGGTTTTCCAGGCGCCCTCCGATGCCGGGCACAGGCAGTGCTGTCACACAGAGCCACGCAGGACACGCACTGCGCCTGGCTTAGGGGACACACACGCCGCCCAGCCGCAGCCCTCTGCTCTCAGGTGCCAGCCAAAGGGCTGCACGACAGGGCAAAGCTTCCACCTCGGAGCACCGCGGGACAGGGCGCTGCAGGGCAGCTGCTCCTCTCGGGGACACCGTGACAATGGTGGGCTGCTTCTCTCACCTTGTGCCCATCCACGCTAATGCATGAGTGCATGCGTTCACATGCCCAGGAGATTTATGCTCCCCTAAACCAGAACTACCTAATTATATTTTTAAATTTACTTAATATTACCCTCATCCTGGGTTTTATGTTTAATGAGAAAGAATTTGTTACTGGAAAACACGAAGCATTTTAGAACTGTTCATCCCTACTCCGCCTGCCCAGCAAAGGGCCTGCTGCCATAGCGCCCAGGCATGACAGCGGCAATTGGAAGCCCTCTGCTCTCTGCTCCGGCTTAGCAAAGGAAAAGGCAAAAATACTAACAAAAACATCCAATGCACAACACAACCTGACAGCTTCACTGAACAAAATAGGAGAGAACTGCTATTTGGAGGCATATGTCTCCAAGGGGAAGAAACTAAAAATTGAAATCACAATTTTTTCAAGTATTAAGAACAGAAAATAAATGTTTTTCCTCAGCGCCAGACAGTGGTTGTTATTTTCACATAACATCAACCCCTGAAAGATCACTTTGTAGGCCTAGTCCTTACCGATTAGCAAGTTAATACCCATCTGTGCAAAGGGATAAGCAAATCCGTTTTGATTCATCGAAAATGAATCTGAGGAGTTAACTGCTTTGACTTCCAGTAGGGGCATTCATGTTTCCCCATATGTACACACACACATACTCCAGTCCAGTGAGGAAAGCCACGCAGGCCGGTTTGTTGATAGATGCCAACACAGCCACTGTTTTATAACACAATGATTTCCCGTGTGCACATGAAAAATGGCTACAGAGGAACAAGAATTGGGTTTCTTATTGGAAACCCCAGATATCCACAGACCAGGAATTATGCAGAGCAGCCACTGGGCCCTTCATGTGCTGTCCCTGTTTCCAAGTGCGGTTGCTCCAAGCAGATGCCCCCGTGCAGCTGATCCACCCGAATCAGCTCCCTCCAGCAGCCCAGCACCACAGCAGGATGTGGCCACCCGTCCTTCTGCAAGCTCCCTGACCCAAACTATTTATTAGGCCAACATTTGTACGCTCAACTCCCTCTCTCTGTATTTTATTTAAAACAGTTACCTGGATTTACGATTTGTCATAGAGGAAGATTAAATAAAAAGGAAAAGGAAAGCAGTGGGTGGTACCCACAAAAAGAGGGTACCTACTTTTTTTTGGGGGGGACACTGCAGCAAAGTGCTAATGCCAGTGGTCAATGGGTCTAGGAGGAGTTAATGCAACACAAACACAGCAAAACAGCCACAGGACTGGCTGTAAATGGGGAGGGAGCACACAGAAGAGGAGAGCATATCAGTAGCTGAGTAGAGGAGAAAAACAAATTGCGTGTTATGGAAAATGGCACATAATTACACAGCGCTCGCTCCCTCCTTCTGTGCGTGAGCATACTAAACACACGCAGGGCATGGCTTATCAACAGCTTTGGCTTTCAAATACCTGTAATATTCCTGGCCCTGCTGACACGAATGTCCTGCTTTGATGCCAGCACAGTCCCGTGCTGACTGAGTCAGAAGCCTGGCAGATAGTTTTCCACTGGAGAAGACAGCAACTAACCCATCTCTAAAGTCACTCCTTTATTTACAAGCGGCTCCAGTCCTGAAACCGAGAAGTTCAACTGACAGTGCTCCAAGAGTAAAGGTAAAAAATAGCACTGCCACTGGGCACAGCCTTTCCTCTCCAGAAACTTCTCCTAACATTCGGCTGGCAAACCAAGCAAAGCAAAAGCCACCTCAAAATGAAGGTTGCTAGAAACAGGCACCTGTAAAAAGACCCCGGCAATGCTCCTCAGCACATGCTACACAAGCAACCCCACGACAAAAGCACTTGGTGCCATCACATCCATTCTGCTAAAAGTAATTGTAAGAAAAATAAGACAAAACAAGCAGAAAAACACATGGTGCCACATGTGGGGGACCAGAGCAGTGCCTTGGCTAGCACCAGGCTTAGGGGAAGCCTAGGCTTCCTATTAGCATTTGTCTAAAGGGAGTTTTATTATTTATTTGCATTTGAAAGGTTAATTGGCCCACAGGGGAAAAAATAGCCTCCTCTTAAATACTTCCCGCCTATTAAAAGTATAATTTCTCAACAACTGTTTTGAAATATTAATGCTAATTTTTACATCCTTGTCCCTAAGTAACATTTTTTGGTGATATTACAGTGGCCGTTGAGGAATCTCCAAAGCGCTCCTGCTGTCACACCATCTCACCCAGCAAAACAAAACAGCAATCAGCATCTCCAGGAAAAAAAGAAGTGACATTTCAGTTTCCCATTTCATATGGAAGAGGTTGTAAAACAACTGACACTTTACTTATTTCCCTAGAGCATATGTGTGTGTGCTTTTTTGCCCAGACTACACATACCTGCTCCAAAAAGGGAGATAAATCCACATAGCTCTTAAAAGCTTATCCTTCAGCAGGGAAGTAAACGGAGCAGGAAATCTGAGGATGGGCTCTACAAATCCCACCTCTGCTCTGCTGGAGTTTTAGGCAGTCCAAGAGCCAGGCTCTCTCGTCACCCTACATGGAGAGAAAACACCCAAAGAGGAGATGGGTGCTGCTGCCTGCAGACACCCCTCGAGCTCCATCGGGAGAAGCCCATGCGCACATGGATGCTGCTGCGGCTTTGGAGGGAAAGGACCTTCGGCACAACCCTACATTTCTGTGCTTACTTTTTAATAGGACTATGTTGTTCTTTTCCACTGAGAGCCAAAGCTGTGTTGCTACACTGAGCGCTCCGTGGCTGTTATGGAGCCTGTCACAGTTTAAAGATGCTCGTGCAACTGCAGGATCCAACCCAATCCAGAAAGTATTTAACCTTCAGGTGCCTTTGGAATAGTCCCTAATCCACTCCTTTCAGGTTCCTTTCAGTTCCTACAGCAATTAGATCTGAAACAATGAGAGGCTACCACAACACACCCCTCTGGTCTCTTTGAAATCTATTTGCTGCCGAAGTCAAGAGCTTTATGATAAAAATCAACCTGCTCATTATAGTATTTTTTGTCCCAAATAAGTAATTTATTCCATAGGCACTTTTATTAACAAACAAACAAAAGTTTCCAGTCTTTTGAAAGCTACCTGCAGAGAATTAACTTTTCAGTACACTCGCATCTGGCTAGTATCAGCATGTCCCACAGTCTTTGTGACATTTCTTATTTTTCAGATAAGCATTACTAGTTGGATACTGAAACAAATGCAGCATTAATAGCAAAATATAAGAGAAAAATCAGAAAGCCCTCACTAGTAGCAGGGGGTGGCAGAACTCCTGGGGGCTGCTCCGCCCTGGCGCGCTGGGCAGCCGCAGCCCTGCCCATCGCATCCCAGGGATGCAGGGAAACGAGGAGCGTAACCAGCGCAGGCAGCCACTGCCACACAAGCAGGTTGCCCGGCTCACCTGGAACACGTCAGCTGGCCAGAGACACGTGCAGATCTTCCTGTGTGACACCCAAAAGCTTTAGCCACACACAGACTTTCTTTTCCCTCCCGACACATTTGTTGCTTACCTTTCAGGCTCCTAACAGAGGAGACAGAGTCCTTAGAAAACAGCCCCTGATCAATGTCTGAGACTTCAATTCTACAGAAGAAATCACATCATTTTAACACAAAATTGTGGCATGAAGGAACGCGCACGAGCCATTCAGCTCTAGCCAGGTGCCACCGGAATGCACCTGCTTTGCCCACCCCGAGGAAGCGGCAGAGCTGGAAGCCAGGAGCTCCACACGAGGCACGCAGAGCAGCCTGGGGCTCCAACACCAGCGGGGCTCCTGCTGCCGTCGCGGCACGTGGCTCGGGCTAGAGATACATCAACACTCACAGTGCGGTTCTAACTATAGCAAAGTATCACCCTAGCACATGCAGCAAGAGGCAAAGACAAGTTTCAAAATTCTGCTGAGCTTGAAATGAATTCCTTCGAGAGAAAGGGAGACGGCAGGGGGAAGGAAAGCTGCTTACTCTCTCCCTGTTGAAATTCAGAGAAAGTCTCATCAGAGCTGCTGCCCTTTGGGAGGCTCCTCAAGACCACAAAAAAAAAGTCTACCAAGACAGGAGGGCTCTGCAAGCTCCCACCTAATAGTGCCGGCTTCTGCTCCCAAAGTCTCCAAGTTTGTCAAGTTAAAAGGGTTTCCACCTTGGCTATCAGCACACGTTGAAAGCAACTGAGATGCTACAAAGGCCAAAGCAGGAAACAGAAGAACTGGATGGCTCAGTTGCCATTCGCGCACACACATGTGAACTGTGAATGACTCCCAAGTAGTTGTCCACAGGATAAAGGTGCCCAGATACACAGACATTTACAGGGTTAGAGGTTTAAGGTTCCAGAAGGCCAACAAAGTACAAACCAAACTGTCTGCATCAAATCTGACTGTGTTCATGAGAGAGTGATCTGGCAATTTTAAAACTTTTTTTTTCTTAGTTTGCTGAAATTGAAGTTAATTTTAGAGTTCAGAACAAGTATCTATCAATAATAACTTCTAAATTCTGCTTGTGTACATATCACTTCCAAATGTCTTCAGCTTGGGGCTCAAACTTTCCCAAGTACATGCTGGATTTTATGATGATTATAGTCATTGAATACACAGACAGCAAATGTTCTTCTTGTCTAGCTAGTTTAAAGAGCATAATATAATGTGCAATAAGCCAAAAGCCAGGATATCTCCTCTGAAACACGTACCTTCACCAGCACGCATGCCTGGAAGCCTGCTTTACACTGTGCTGCTACACTGTCCAATGTGCTTCTCGTGAGGAAACGGCTTAATTGTCTCCAAATTACACTAATTGAATTTCTGCAAACAGTGTCTTTTAATGAGATGACAGAACTCAGCAGTGGGAGAAAGCCAGAACAAACAATTAGCAATTTTTGTAGCTAAAAAAAATCCTAATCCCTCCCCTAAGAAGCAATGCATTCCTTCCTACTTTCTCTCACTAATCTTCATGCTGCTTTCACATTGTACATGTAATTTTAGCACATGATTTCAATGTCACTGTAAGATCACACATACATCAGAATAGAGGCCGCATGTTTGTATCATAGCAGGTTATTGGGTTTTGTTCTGCATTTGGTTTTAATTTTCTACTTAAAAAGGATTACCTTTATTCTCCCCCCCTTATAATGGCAGATGTTTCTTTCTCTTTCCATAAACTACTAAGTTCTTCCATCCGTGCACCAGCAATTTCCCCCTATTTTGGTCCAAATTCCACCCTTTTATCTAGAAAAAGCATGACCCGGCTTAGAATGGCCAAAGTACAGCTCTTAATTCCAAGCAGCTCTCAGGGAATTTGAGTGCAGATCCCACACTGAAGTGACACTGCAGGTCCAAGAGCTGGGCAGCCGCTCAAGGTGAATCCCTGGCTACAGGAAAAAGGGAGGCAGAAGAGGTGCCCAAGACCAGCTGTATCCTGGCTGCTTTGGAATCAGGGTGCGTGCTCAGCCCACCGTGGGGTCTGTGGCCTCTACAAGCTCCCTCTGTCTCTCTTGCCCCCGGGTCACCCCCACGTCCTTGTCTCATGTGCACAGCTCTCAAATACACAAGGATTTTGCCACATACCAAACATGCCACACAAAAAGATGGTCTGTGTTCATTCTGTTACGTTAGTTTTTCATACTTCATATTTGCACATTTGATTACTTCCTACAATAACAAAACTGAAAGGGTTGTTTCTATATCAAGTGAATTTTTACTACTCATCACAGTATTTCCACTTGTGATTTTAAAATTACCCAGTATGAAAGTGTGCGGTAACCACATTTCCACCAAAAAGAAAAATACTCTTTAACTGCTTAATAATATTTGACGTGATTCCAGAGCTATTCTCTTCATACTCAGCATTCACAACACATTGCTATCTAGCAGAGTGCAAGCGACAGAATCTCTAATACTTACAGCCGATCATCATCATAGCGACAGCAAAGATCTTCTCTCCATCGGTAGTCGGGGCAATGTTCCCAAATCCAACGCTGGTGAGGCTGGTCATCGTAAAATACAAGGAGGAGATATAGACCGAATCTTTGCTTGGCCCGCCTTCCCATTTCCCAAAGCCTGACGCGTTAAACCGGTACGGTGTTCCTATCGACATGCCCAGCTGATAGAGCCAGCTCTCGGGTCGGATTGTGTTTGTATCCTCATCGATAACTTCATAGTCTCCTATGCTGTACCAAATGCAGGCCAGCCAGTGCGCGGCAAGACCAAACACGCACACCAGCAGGACCAAGACCGCTGCTCCGTATTCAATGTAATGGTCCAGTTTCCGAGCTACACGACCCAGTCGAAGCAGCCTGACCACTTTAAGTGAGCTGAAGAGGCTACTGATTCCCTAGAAGGATAAAGCACAACGGGCCGTTAGAATTCGACATTGAAGCAACAACATTCACAATCGGCGTTTGCAAAGACAGGGCGCTGCGCTATCACAAAGACTTGTTCATCAGGTGACATCTGAAAAATGAGATGGTGAAACGGGAAAAGGTTAGTGACTTTTCAGGGGGATGGACACATGCATCCTAGTCGTGATGCACCAGCACTTTGTGAGCTGCTCTCTGGAATCATATTTGCAGAGAGTTTGTAGGCCTACAATAGCTCTGCAAAGGCTGCAAATGACAGGCTCTTTCTTGCATGCCCCGTTGTACAAGTAAACTGTCCCTGAGCATCCTGATGATATTTTGAGGCTGACTGAAAATAAATGCAAAAGTCATTGACCATTAAATTATACAAATCTAATGCTTGAGAGAATAGAAGACACCTACCAAATTCATTCCAGCATCTGGAGCCAGGAACCTCTTATGGCTCCTTCTGACTCTATCATCAACTCTGCTTATGGTCCTGGGCAAGCCATGTCCTCTCATTTCTCAGAGATGTAACATAGTTTTCAACATTTAGCTCAGACATATCAAGATGATAAATAAGGAAGGCCAAAATGCTGCAAGTACCTGGTGATTTGCAGATTTTCAGTGTAATAGTGCATCTCCTGCTTATGGGATACTTTCCTATAAATATTCACCCATTGAAAAACAGCTCTCATTTCTCTAATGGACTACAGAAAATTTAAGTATTTCAAATATCTCACTACCTAATCCCCACATTATTATTCTTCATGATATCTTTGCTATCAATATAATATTTTGATATTGATGCTAATTAGGCTCTCATAAAACAAAATTAAGACAGCATATAGAATTTTATATTGTAACTTTTTGTACAGATTTACATTCCCATGCACAAGAAAAAAAAATTAAAAAATGGGGAACAAGAAAATCTGAATAGCCTTTTTATATAAAATACCTTTCTTTTCCTTCACTCCCCTTTATCAAGAAGGTTTTTATCCATGCAAGTCTGATTAAAATTTAAGGAGATTGGTTTAATAACTATTTCTGGAAATGCATAATTGCATACTTCTGGTCACCAACTTTTACTGGAAATTTGCTTATTCCTGTATAAAAATGACTGCTTCAGTGTCTTCAGCTGGTTCAACGCACTAGCAGAGATGTTTTATTAAATAATTACATAAAGTATATTGACTTATGTTCCCCGGCACTGCAGCAATGCATTTCCCTTTTATTTCAGGAATTTGTCATGATTATATTGACTCATTTTCAGAGACAGATGTAGTTTGTTACCTTGGGACAGACTATCAATTTCCATTAACTATTTGGACAAGGTTTAACACAGCCTGGGGGAAGGCAGAAAGAATCAGAGAGGAAAAAAAAAAGCAGCAGTTCTTTAAATCAAAGATATCTACAGAGATCTAGAAAAGACCAAAGTGATGCCATCTTTTCAGGATTTTTTACGTCAGCCTTTTTAAGTCATTTACGCAAAAGCATTTTCACAAACTAAGAATTCCCATTTCCCATTCCCCATTCCTTCCATGACTGGTTTTGTTATTGGCAAACCACACATCAAAACCTTGATGTCAAGTGAAAGGATACGGCCCAAATGTATAAGGCCTTTTTTTTCCAAGGAAGGGAAATTGGATACCTCTGAGGACCCAATATGGAAATAAAAGCAGTAACACTGGATATACAAGTCTCAAAGTGATAATAATGTATAGCCTCTGCCTTCTATGTATCTGCATTCTGGTATTACAAGGAAAATACAGATCTTTTTAAGCACCAATGCCCACCAACTTTAACAGCAAAACAGTATTACATTACACTTTACAAGACATAACAAGTCTTTAATAATGGAGAAAGTGATTCTACCAAATTTTGACCAGAAGTAAACAGAATTAGGGCTTTTTTGTACAAAAAGGATTTATTTATAAAAACATTGATTTATTTTTGGTGAAAGAATGCACTTAATGTTCTTACTAGCCATAATATTTCATGTGACTGCGTTGCCAATAATATTCTTCAAGTTCAGAAAAGGCAAAAAAATAGCATTGATTTTAATCTCTGCAATAACAATATTTTCTATTTGATTTCCTTGGGGAGGAATAGGGCTTGTCTATTCTAAATGGATTGATACCAAGAGGAAGAAATGCCCAGGAAGATAATTATTTATACAACAGTCTTAATACCCAAATCACACAATTTCAAACAATATAAACAATGGAAAGTTAACAGACCATTTCATACTTGATACAGTAGGAAAAAAATAAGATCATTCTTCTTAAAACAGCACTTTTGTCACTAAATTTAGCAAGTAATATTCTAATACTTACAGGAATAGATCTGTTGGATTCAAATTGACATTTTTAGATTACCACTTTCCAAAATAGAACTGTATTTTTTAGATTACTGGCCATTTTAATGCTCTTATCGCTGCAGATTTTTCAAAATGCTGTTACCATACAGATGGCTCCCAGGCGTCATACAGAAGAAAAGCCTGAACTCAATTTACTTTGCTTCACATGGTCACCCTCTTAGCTCTGTTACTCCTACAAGCCTCGGGAAGCAAGACATCCAAGCAATCCAAGCAATAAGAGACATCCAAAGGAGGCAGCCAAGGCCCTTCTGCCCCAAAGGAAACCTGCAACTCCTGTCCATAAAGAGCTGGAAGGTACAGGCTGGGTCTCGAGCAGGTACCTCCAGGCTCTGCTCTAAAGCAGCACCAGAAGTAAGGAGCTTGTGTGTGGTGGAAGGAGAAAGGACAAGATTATGGAATATCCCACAAACCTGGTCCTGGCTTCCTCAGGCACATTTCCACCTGTCTGCCTTCTATTCAACAGAGGGCATGGGGAATATGCACAGTCTGTTATATTGCCAGGGTAGAAAATGAGCTCACAGTTGCTGGATTTTTGTTTCAGGGTTCAAATGAAGGCGAAAATTATGGATTTCACACCATCTTATATACTGAATTGTCTGAAGTAACCCAATTAACCAACTAAAGATGCTACTGCAGATATCTGCCTACAGTTGACATAAAGTTGCTGACAAACACTCTGGTAGTTTTACTTTTATTGCCAGTGATGGTTGATGCATGAAAATCGAAGAATCCCTAGCAAGCCCTCCTGCAAGCCCCCCAAACCAAAGGGCTATCTCAAAGCACTGGCAGCCCGAAGAAATAACTAGAGTGACACCTAAAACACGTTATAGAACCAGGTCAGTCTTCAGGAGAACAGGAGTGAAGCAGGACTCACATTTTACAATAAAGAAAAGGCTGCAGAAGTTTATCTATGAAATACTTCCTAAACTAAATCTCTGGGCACAACTTGCCATAAGTTCAGCCTCTTTGCTAGACACAGCACATTTGTACCCAGGTACTTTTTTCTACAGGATATGATCTACTCTCACTGCGTTTCATGTTGATATCTCAGCCATGCCAGTCATCTTTCAGAAGACAGGGGTGAAGCTATCCCTGCTCTGGCTCGGGCTTTCCACCAGGCTGTCTGCAGCCTCGGTCAAGACAACGTACGTTTTTCACCATTACTTCCCTATCCATTAAAAAAAAAAAAGAGAGAAGAGGCACTGCGAAGAATTATTTTGTGAAGTGTTTTGAGAACCTAAGGGTTATAGCACAGGAATTACTAGTTATTTGTATCACTACAGACTCTCAGAATCGAAAAAGTGAGCACTATAATGCTAGACTCTGTATAAAGTTATTAATTTTGCCTGCCACAAACATGCAAAAACAAACTCAGCTCATGATTCATTGAAGAGCAGAGCTCCACCTTAAGAAACAAAAACTGTTTAAACGTTGCTTGCCTAAAAACAGCAACAAAAATGAATAGCAGACAAAACAGAGAAATAATTCATTTTCCCTTCCAAAGACAACATAGAACAAACGACTTCAGGAGAGAAGTAAAATGCTAAAATGCCACTTGCATCCCATCTCCCACAGCTCTACTGAAGGCAGAACTTCAGCAGCAAACTCAGCCTCATGAATACTGCAGTCGGCAGTGTTCACTTTTTAGGCCTACATACTATCCACGTGTGCAGAAAGAAAATGCACTCAAGCCAAGCATCAAGATTTTTTTTTCCAGTCTCAAAGAAAGAGTAATTTATTTCTCACTTCCTATTTATTTTAAAGTAAGAAATGCTCCGTATTGACACAAATCTGCTCTAAGTGGTCCCACATAAGTAACAACATCCTCTAATGTGTAACAACTGAAGTTTTGGTTCCACTTCAATTAAGGGGAGAAGCGGGAGAACAACGCTAATCAGTAAGAGAATAAATTAATTATTCATCAAAAAAGGGAGCCAACGAACCGAATGTATCAGTGGCAGGAGCGAGGTCAGAGCCACAGAAGGCAGCAGCCCATGCGCTGAGCCCGGAGCGGCACGGGCGCAGGGCAGCAGCCTGGCTCTGCACCCGCACCAACACGGAGCGCTCGGCCTGCGGGCCGCTAGCCAGGCTGCCCATTCCCGGGATTTGCCTCTTGTCAGGGCCTTAATTAGCCCTGAGCACGTGACCTTTCCTACAGACTGCCATACTTAGCAGCCAGCAGACGAGATAACGTTATGCTCACAGGTCAAAATCAATATCTAAATCTTCTCATTACTGCTGTGGCTCTCACTACTGAAGAAAGCAGATGCCTACGCTCACACAACTTGGTTTAGTCAGACATCTCAGGGCTTGGTTAGAATCCAGACAGAAGCAGCAACTAATAAGCAGCATCCATAAAGCACATAAGGCTTTATAAAAATAAAGCAGCCTCCATAAAGGCACAGGGTATGACAGGAGATGAAAAGCCTGATTATTGCTTTGTAAAACTACATCCATGCTTTCCTGACACACACACTAAAAAATAAAAACAAAAACACACATATACAGCTTCAAGAGGAAGAACCAGAACAAAGATGACACCTAAGTAAACTACAAATCTTAAGTGTTATTCCCTATCCCACTTGCCACACTAGAAAAATCAAAAACTTCCTCCTAACAGGCACCTATCTGCCCCTCAACACTTCCCATCCAAAGTCAGCTCCAGAGCTCTTTATTTATCTTGAAGAGGCAAAACACCCACATAATGTTAGTGATATCTAATATCACTCCATCTGAAATCCTAATCCCATGCCTAATATGAAATAGACTATTACACAACCATTTAGCTACTCAAATAAATACTTTTTGCTGTCTCGCTTGACTTTCCGCCTCAGATCGATGCAAATAGTCTAAATCAGAAGAAAACAAATGCACAGGGCAACTGATCTAGTGTCTGAAACAAGCTTGCCTTTATATGCAGTGTTAGGATCACTCTAATAACTGCTTTTTGAAATAATTCAGAATCTAATAAATTCAATTAGCTCTCCTTCTTGGATAAAGGCTATCACCATACATTATCACTGAAAATGTAATTCAGCATTTTAATTCTTTAAGCTATTCAATCTGTATAAGGCTAATGTGGAGCACTACTCTCTCTTTCACAATATGATAAATCATGTCATGCTTTTCAAAGCTGTAAGAAAGTAGCCTTGAAACCCAATAACACCCTTTCTTATCTGTGACTTAGCCTAATCTAAACATTACTAGTGCAGAAAAGGCACTAACTGGCATCTTGGCAGTGAAGAGCAGAACCTGCAGAGTAGGTGGTGGGCAGGGATGCAGCAGGGCACCCTTCTCTGGTGTTCGCTTTGAGGAGGGATATTCACTGGCAGACAGCACGGAAACATCTGAACCACCAAGCTACGTGAGCCTGGGGGGAATAGGGGAGTCAACAGAACTTGAACGAACTGAACACCTAAAGCAGGCTTGCTACACAGGCCAGGATTTAATCCTAAATCGGCTCCCCAGGAGTAGAGCACTGCAGTTGTCTGTGTGTGACACCAGCACGCTTTGGAAAGCGAGCCCTGGGAGGAAGGCTGAGCTGCGCTTTGGCAGGCGAGCGTGAAGCAGGCCCTGAAGCAGCAGCACAAAGGTTGGGCTTTCAGGGCAGAAAGTTAGAGGCAGTCACTACTTCATTCAAAAAGAATGGGAGAAATTTTGTAGAGACTGGAGGACATCAAATCCTCCAGACTCTGAACAGCAGGTGCTCCTCTGCCTCTCTGGTTTCTGCTGTCAACCTGTTTTGCCTCACTCACGTTTCCCCACACCTTTCTTTGGCCTGCCTGCCCATTAAGGAGCCTGGTGGGCCCAGCAGCCTGGGCGCTACCTTCTCCCAGGTCACTCTCCTATTGCCCTGGGGTCTTTCAGCAGGGGACACCCAACCGAGTACCTCCCAACTCTGCCCCCAAAGCACCTGCGAGGAGCAACCCGGGCTGGGGGATGTCCCTCAGCCCTCTTGCCTGTGTCCCAGGGCTGCGTGCTGCCGACCTCTCCCCTGTGCCTGGGGCACACTCCGCACTAGCTCGCTGCTTTGTTAGGGGAACACATAGAAAGCAGATTACAAATGCTTTTATTTTAATTAGCCATGGAAAATATTTGCTCATTACTAGATTTATCAATAGACTCGCATCCAAAACACTTCTAGTATTTCCCAATTAGACAGATCCAAATAGGACAGATGAACAACACAGCTTTCAATAGACTTTCAAATTACAGCTATTTAAAGCTTAAAAGACTCTTAAGATTTATATTTTTCAGTCTGCAAATTAAGTTATCCACAATTTTTCCTTTTCAGGCCCCTCTTTATTTTACAAAGCTATAAGTATCATGACAATTTACCTCCTTGCCCCTTATTGCAAACCAATGAGAAAACAGTGCTTGGAAAGCTGCGAGCATTTCCATGTAGCTACTGCAGTGATTCCTAGAGAGCTAATTTGTATTAGCACGAGAGCTTATTCCACTAATAAGGTTTAAATTAATCTATTGCAAAAGCACTGGCTCACAAGTTGCCAGCCATCTGACCAGCAACACATTCATTTTTTCCTCTCACATAACTCGCTGTTTACTTTCAGGCTACGCTCTGCTCACTTAGCACTAAATTGCTTCATTTACTTCTATTACTAGTAGCCCGTGTTTTTTCTTTCCTGAGACTTTTTAATCATAAATAACTTCCAAAGGAAAGAATTTATCTTCTTTGTTTAAACACTAACTTCTCTCCTATTCATACAGTTGGAGCTAACACTAGAGCACTTGTACTCATATATATATATATATATATATATATTATACATATATGAATGCATTTTCCTGATGATCTTTTACTATGGTT
>JAVCKT010007192.1:0-14027 GCA_032273925.1 Rhynchotus rufescens
GGGAACTCTAGAAATATTTTCATCTAGTTCAAGATCCTATTACTCCAACAAAAAAATAACAACTACACACAAAGTTTTAAATAAAACAACAACCACCACCAGCAGATAAATAACAAGGAATTTAACAAACAGGCTAACAGACTTCAAAGTTTGAACAGAAATAATTTTACTTGGAGACAAAGACACGTTCAAGCACATCTTTCTAGCCAGGATCCAAAATGCAGGCTTAGTTTGCTGTTGTGAATATAAAAACTGACAGAACATGAAGCAGGAGATTAGGGAATAACTCTGATCTCATTTTCCCTGCTTATAATTTGCTTGGCATAAATAACTGCAGTCAGATTGATGGTCAGAATGATCAAAACCAGGCCATTTAAATGAGCTGAAGGAGGATGCTGGAAGTAGTTCCCCCTGTTTCAGAATACTTTGCTATACTAAAATATATTATCATATGAAGGGAAAAAAAAAGCCTTCTGAACTTCTGAAATACCTGTTGTTTTAAGCGGGGGGCGTAATTTGAGCAATCTGGAAGGGATTTTCCAGAACTATTTTTTTTTTTTTTTCCCCCCCCTCTCTTTTAAATGGATCCTGGCACACACATTTAAAAAAAGCCTAGACTGAGATTTGCTTCTGCGAGGCTATGTTTCCTAGCATAGTAATATATCAAGAGCAATTAGTTGAAGGTGTCTAGAAGTGGAATCTTAGGAGTGTGCATCAAGATATGCCCTAATAAACCTTTTTTAATTTATCTGAGGTCTTTCCCACTTCAATATGAAAGCCCTGGAATACTGCATGTTCTCTAGGCTATACTTTGAGGAGGGTGGGACAGAGTGGGATGTTGGATAACAGCAAGAGAATTAGATGAAAGCCTCCATGTGACAGCTGCTGCAATGTATGAAAGGCTGGATTCACAATCCATTAAAAAAGACTGTGCTTTAAAGGGCATCTACACTATGATTTATTTAAATCTAGATATTACCGGATGGTGATGCGTCTTGCAACTGAAAGCAGTTGTGTTTATTTTCTCAACTCATATTCGGCTTTGATCCTTTGTCTGCTTTGACAGACATTTTTTAAAAGTATTTTTTCAATCCACATTGCAGACACATAATAGCACAGCAATGCCAACTGCCACACTACGCAGAGGAGGACGCCTTTCTGTATTTACTCTCTACCAAATAGCAGTTTTACAATGCATCTCTAGGCCAGGTTACATGCACTTTGGCTATTTTGAAGGTATTAAGTCTTTGGCAACTTCTGACATGCGGAGGTTTGCAGACAATATTTGGAACAGCTACTTGTTTGAAGGCATCAGCAGATTGTTCTAATTCAAGATATTACTGGAGACTTAAGTAGAATCACTTCTGCTGCGCTCTCAGGAAGCTAAGTATTTTTTCAAATCAGGCCAAAAAATGAGTTTCTCAGCAAGAAACTCTAGCTCTTTTTTAATTTTGAATTCTAGATCTCACCAGTTTAGTCCTGGATCACTGTCTGTCATAGTGACCTTCCATGGAGGAAGGCAGGGGGAAGAAAGCCCTTTAACTGCTCATCAGGATTCTTGTGTTTCGTGACATTTACTTGTAAAAAAAGGCCCTGCATTTAATCAACAGTGACCAAGTGTCCCTGGGCACGTGCAGGTCAGAAGTTACTCCCTCCAGACCTTCACACTCCTCCAAATTCTGCTCCATCTTCTGCTGAAATCTCTATCCAAAATATGCTAGGTCTGGAAAAGGTTCAGCAACATTTCAAGAACATTTTTCAATCTATCTTTTTCTCATAGTTTTACCTATAAGCTGACTTTGACCATTAACATTTGTTTCCAGCTATTTTGCTTCAGTGCCTTGGAGAATCCTCCCCCTAACTGACCCCTGTGCTTAAATTCAGTTCCTGCTTCTCCTCTCCCTCATGAATATTTAACTGCTGGAGTTTACACTTAAGATCATTAAGATCATTCCAGTTTACTGCAGGGGAAAGAAAATAAAGTGCTTTGTGATGGCAAGTAATTCCCCGAAATGCTTCTCCTCACAGATCTAGTCCCACCATATTCCTTTTCACCTCTCTTCCCACAATCAGGTGTCATTCTGAGGATCCCTGCTATAGGCAGCCACCTTTTCCCACAAAACAGCCTCATGGATAAGCTTTTTTTCCTGATCATTTCTACCCAAATCAAAGAGAAAATTCCTTCAGCCATTCACTTTTACTGACCTGATAGGCAATCAATTCAAAATGGTTTTATTAATTCAGTGCAGAATATATCATAATTTATTTCCTGCATCCCTTTTAGGTCATTTTGGGCTATTTTGGGTCAGTAACAAATTTTTCAACTCACTGGTCAAACTCGTATAGCCTAAATTTCAACACAAATTGCTCTGGGTGGTCTTCACTGTGAAAAAATGGCCATTTGCTCTTATCTGTTTATCTATCTCTGTTTCTTAGCTTCTTAATCCACAAAAGACCATCCTCTCAGCCCATGACAGTTACTTTCTTTAAGAACTTTTGATGATGAAATTTATTTGAAAGCTTTCGAATTCAAGTTTAGCAAAACTACAACAATTTTCTCATGCTTAAATATGAGAAAAATCATAAACAATTCACAAATAAATTAGTAAAGGGCCACTAGTTGGCATTCAATGAGACTTGAAATAAGAATAGCTCTGTGATGACTAGATAATTGTTCCTGAAGCTCACATCCTCATGCCAATCACAGGCAGAGAGAAACACTCCTGGCATTCACGTTCCCTATCCTCAATCAGTCAAATGTCAAGTGCATGTTCCCGACAGCCTTGCAACGCCCACTTTTGCAGGGTGAAAGCTTGGATTATTTGATGAGGGGTAAGATATACCTGATAAAGATGACCCAGGAGATGGTGGTATCTAAATGTCCCTCAACACCCACAAAAGATTGCACATTGGGCCACAAAGGACTGCAGAAGTTCAGAATACAAAGCCAGAAATGTTGAGAAAATAGCAATATTAAAGTTTTGTGATTATTATAATTTTAAAACACCTCACCAGCTCTAGCCACATATCAGAAAAATATCCTGAGACAAAGAATCTATTTTCCACTAGTGGAGACTTATTCTGTTGTTTCCTGATAGTCTATCACAACAATAAAGCAAACAAGTTGTGACATGGGAACTTCCGTATTTGCAGATAAGAAATTCTATTAATTCCAGGATTAAGAAGTAGTCTATCAGCAAAGCAACAAATAAAGTTGTTTAAGTTTTAAAAACAGCTTAAGTTGTTTAAAATGAATACTTTCTTTCCATATAATATTTATGTGTTCAGTGGACAGTTTTATTTTTAGCTGCAGAGATAGAAACAGATTATGCAGGTTCTAAATAATACAGTTTGCTGCTGAATCCTGATTCTTATTTGATAGTTTGCTTGTGACTGAGCCAGAGGAAACATAATACATTACTGTTCGCAGTCTGCATTTCACTAAATCAAATGTAAAGTATCCGTAAAGCATATTCATATTGTACATTTTAGCCAGGGAACACACTCCAGGCAAAAAACTCATTACCTGCTGATGGCTTTAATGTCGTTGTCTTGTAGAGAGACAGTGTGTTCATTTATAAAAAAGCAAGAAACTGAATGATATATCTACCTATTCAAATAAATGCAATATTAAATACACAGTATTTTAATAGGAAAAAAATCACATTGCTAAGCAGAATATTATATATGCTATATATGTAGCATTAAACACCAGTACAGAAAAAGAGGACTTGGGAAAATTTGGACATATTTCCAGATTAAACTTACCAGATGCAGTGTGATTTCACCACGGAAACATTAACTAGAAACAGTAGGGTTACCTTGATGGACCATATGGCCACCATCTAATGTCCTTATAAACCTTGGAATACAAAACTGACCTATAAAATATAAAGGCAAGAAACAATGCCCACTGCTTTTCTGTTCTTACAAGAATTTAAACCATTTTTTTTTCTTTTTACTTCTTACTTCTGTGATTATACCATAGACTTGAGAGAAATTGTTTGCATCTATAGCCGGAAAGGTATTGAAAATCTAGAAACTCCTTTTCTCACTCTTCCTCCTACACTTACATATACACTTACTTGCTCAGTCAAACCACTCTGAACTGCAGAATAATTTTAAGCACATTTCAAGGCCAATCTGAACAGTGAGATTGAGGGGAAAGGTGGCTTTGTAACTTATTTTCTCCCATTCCAACAACTAAAGGACAGGCATGTTTACCAATTAAATAAGCTGTAGGCTTCAAATACAAAAAAATGCTAGGGAAAATGGAAGGGAAAACATCACAATTTTTTTCTAATCCTAGTGCAGCCTTCAACTTGCTATTAGAAAGCAAGAATACCTGGATGCCACCACTGTGTTGAGACTTAGCTGATTAAGATCTTTTCATAAAACCTAGAATTATAGTTTCTTTTAAAGCATCTTGCACAAACTTGGTCCAAACCCAGAGTTCTTAAAACATTAAATCAAAAATGATAATTTATTGATTAAGTTTATATATTTTGATAAAAAAAAAAAAAAAAAAAAAAAAAAAACCCCAAATAGCCCATTCCAGTACTAACATTAGAGACAATTCTCATTAAAAAAAAACCCTTATCTCCCTTTATTAATTATCATGCCCAAATTATAATCTGAAAGTCACAGAGGAAGCCAGTAACAGGGAACTGAGCTCAGGTCAAACACTTTTTGTGCAAAAAGACAATAATAAAAAGACAAACTCATGACTCCTTGCCTGTCTGAGTGATCAAGGACCAATGAATGTTGATATATTCTAGGACACAGCATGCCAAGCCACAGGAGTTGCACCATGCTGCAGTTTGTGTGCTTTAAAATATTTTCATACTCCAGAGGCTGGAATAGTCCATGAATTTATGATTTTTGTTGCTATGATAATTTGTATTGTCAGAGTTTTAATAACCTCATCAAAAACAGGCATTCAAGAGCAGTGTGGCACCTCTACATAATTTAACACCAAACCGTTCATAGCTTGTGGTACCATTTGAAACACTGCACAAGGAAATTAAAAACAAATAGAAATAAATCACCACAAGACTGAAACCAATAACTATTTAGGTTGGAAAGGTGAGCAGTCAGTGAAAAGAAAAAAAATATTTCTAGGGAAATGATAGAAACCTTTAACACAATTATTCTCTCACCAAAAACAACAGCAAGGTTAGCCAATATCAATAGTAATTAGACAATTTTTTTTTGCTTGTGTGTGCATGCGTGCGTGAATGAAAAACCAATTTAAACAGATGCTTTTCAAAAATGGAATTTGTTATTCCTGAAAAGCAGAGCATACAATTTGCTAATATTTAGTTAGTGCAGGTTAAAAATTACAGGCTAAAGCCTGCAGAACGTTAGGAATGCCCCAGAAGGCAGTGATGTCCATCTCTGCTTGCTCCTGAGGACTGCTAAGCAACATTTCTACAAATAGGGTGAGCTCAGATATTGTGTAGGGGCTTTGTCAGTCTCCATTTCCCAGGTTCTGTAAGACCAGGTCATGTAGTTATAATCAAAACTGTAAAGGAAAGCTGCTTGCAGTGCAGGAACACCGCAGCCAATCTCTGATGGCACAGACCTACATGGCTGGAGGAAAGTGCCTTCCTGTACCATGGCAAACTGAAAAAACAACCACAAAAAAACCCACTTAAACCCAGCCTTCAGTTCACACTAAGTGAAGCCAGCTACACATTTAATCCAGAGGTTTTTGTTGTTCATTTCTACAAGCCATGCTCCAGTCATAAGCAAAGACATTTTTCTTACAAAAATGAAGTTCTATGAATAGTTCTGTCCAATTATTAAAAAAAAATCTTTGAAAATTTTGCCTACAGACATGAAAGGGAAATTTGACTTTCAGAACATCACATTTGGGGGGAACAATGAAATCCTTTTTCAAAGTGAAATGTCACCAAAGTTTTCAACAGGGGCTATCACAGCAAGTACAGCAATTTATTCAGGATTCTAGAAACTGCCGAGGCAGAATTGATGATAACATGACCAAGTCCGCAATTCAATTTGTTTCTGTTCTTTTCATTTTTTTAAATTAAATCTTGATAGTTGCAGCACAAGACTACCTTTTTTTTTTTGTATCACAAGTGAACAGACTAACTTCAGACGCTCCCTTACCCTTTCTCTTCCATAGGTTTTTTGAAAAAAGGAAAGAAATTCCCAGTCCTTTCCCTCAGAACTCAGCTAGCAGCAACGCTCAATTCAAAGATTCACCTCTTTTTAGAGTGTCCAAAGGTTTATCTAGTTCTACCAAGTACGGCTAGACCTAAGCCAGAAAGTGCTTTCAGCCACCTTTTGTCTGTCCATAATTGTCTCGAGTTTTTTCAAACTCGAGTGCAGAGCTTGACCTCTGGGAGTAGGGAGGCAGCTCTCAGGGCCAGTATCTTTGCTCTCCACAGGGCACTGCATGGACATCAAAGGTATCCAGGACCTTAGTCCTCAGCAACAGCAGCTTCCATCATCCTTCATCCAAGCGAAAGTCAATCAAGCAAATAGCTGTTGTTCTGCTTCTCAGAGACAGCTCTTCCTCAGCCCAGGAGAGACAGTGACTGAAAAGCCTAAAAATAGCAGTTTCACACAGTCTGAACACAAAATCTGCAGTAGTGTTGTAATTTGTATATATTTTAGAAACCTGTTATAATCAAATATATCTAATTTCATCAATATTTCAAAGAAGGATCTGCCAATAATTTACTGAGGATGTCAATGTCTCAGGGGGGAGAAGAGTAATATAACATAGTGTCCCTGCTGTTCGGACCCTGCATACAATGCAAAGTTGGCTCGGTTCTAACACTTAGAGGGATGTTCGTGCAGACAGAGGATGTGACATAAGGTCACATTGAAATGATCTTTCTCAAGGGCACTTGGTCACTTCAATACAATAAATACAAAACACAGAAATTGTGTCAGAAGTAGCATAAACCAAAGAAATGCCCCAAGAAAGAGAAATATCAAAAATGTTAAAGGCATAACTTGGAGAGCAGAGACTTTCAGGAACTTGCCACTCATGAGCCACTCGCTCATGAGGTTCAGAGTAAGAATGAAAGAGCTGGATCTGGATTTTTGAGGAATTGTTGTCTTCAAGGAAACGTGTTCTGTTTTTAGCAGCTGTGCATGTGGATTACTATGATCACTCCAAAGTACTCCCTAGAGCTCCTCCCCCTGCCATGGTGTAATTATATAAATGCTTAATTATAGTCACACTTGACAGCCCAGGGATCAAGCCTTAAGTTTTAAAGATGAGTTCAAAGAATGTAATTATGAAAGATTAAGTGCAACTACAGTTAATGGAAAAAAAATAAAATAAAGGAAGTCTCCAGCAATACAGGCCAGAGGCCACAGGATCAGAGAATAGTTACACACACATATCCAACATTTTCTTCAGTTCCCTGAAAGTTTTCTTTACGTGTCTCTATGCTACATAAGATACAAAGTGGAGAGACCTTCATACCAGTGGTGACCAAGTCAGTTCTGGCCACAACAAAGCCATAGTTGCAATAAATTTCTGCTCAAAACAGTAGACTCTGGTTCCATAACTGGTGCATATTCTTTCTGCCGCGGAATCCCTATCCCAAAATGTAAACACAGAAAGGAATAAACAGGTGTCCTCACTTTGCTTCACACAATCCAACTGAAGAGGAAGGCTGAGTTTCATCCAAAGAGAAATATAGCCCCCAAATGGGGCTGAAACATGCAGATGCATAACAGCGGGTCAGGACCCTCAGCCTTGACTACCAGCACATCTCTACTGACTTCAGTTCAGTCAGCTTGCAGTAAGATCCTGTTGTATCGTAAATGTACTACTGTAAATTAAACAAAAAACCCACATATACAAAGGAAAAAATACGTTCTTTTAACTGGCAAGTAACCTATGTACAAAGGAGAAATAGTCCAACAAAGGCAGTCCAACTCCACTAGAAATCTTTCCGTGTCAAGGGCTCATTATAAAAGATGTGCTGCTGCATTTGATGAGAAAAGCAGGTATCCAGCACAAAGCGTCCCTTGTGAAATGATGAGAACTGATATTATTCCCTTTATCATTTGACATCTAGCCAATTAGCGGCAAAAGATTGCAGGAGCTGATCAATTAGGTCCATAACTTGCTTAAAGTTAAAAGGAATTAAAAAAAATGCAAAGGAGAGTGCTCAATTTTTTGATGGCGGCTTGGCAATTAAGTGATCATGCCATTAGCTAAGGTGACTGAAGATCATCTCTTGTAAACCTAGTCAAAAATATGTTGAAGTTCTTATGGCAGGAAAGTTAAAAAAAAAGAGAGGAAAAAAAAGGAAAAAAAAAAAAAGAACAAAAACTTCTTGCAAAAACTCATACTTCCAGAATTTGTCAGCAAAACTGAGCTACTCTGTAAAAGTAACTTGGAAGCAAAAACGGTTCTTCAGTCCATAAGCAAAACCCAAGCATTTGTTTTATCTTCATTGCACAATGCATCAAGCCCTGCTGAGTCGCTGCCAAACACTTCTACTTCTCTCTGCACACGGTGTCACCACTTACTTGCAGCTTGCAACGGTTTGCCCACAGCCCACCAGTGCTGTCTGCAACATTATTAGCAATTACAGTATCTGTGAGGCATGAACTGAACCGTAGGATTTAGGAACAAGGACAGCTCCTTCGGACCAGCGATGATACCGCCCAGAGTGTTTTATCTTTTTTATCCCAATAGTGCTTTATCTTTTTTTCAGTAAAAAAGGTGCAACTGCCATGGCATATACCTATTTTCTGAAGTACATAATTTTTAATTACAAGTGGCTCCTTATTCAAGGAGTGAAAAGGAAATAACGTGCCTGTTTCTAACACGGAAGATAACTCACAAGGAAGAGACTTTATTACGTTCCTGGGTATCACATTGAGCTTGTAATGAAAACTGAAGTTGCTTGCTGAATTTCTGCTTTGAATTCTAAAAGTGTCTTTTCAACAACTGCATTTTAAGTCTGTGAAAATCTTCAAAATTTTACATCACAAGTGGGTAACTCGGTCTATAGCAATACTCACAAAAAAGTTTTGAGTAAGGGAATTAAAAAGTGTCACAGGCTCATTAAATCACTCTTGTAAAAGCAAATCATGTAAATATAGCAATTAGACCACTGAAGAAGTTAATACCCAAACTGCATTGTATTGCATCAAAGTTAATCTTTGCACTGACACCTGACTTGCTGGAATGTCTATAGAACCAAAATTATAAAAGAATGAATGCCATAATGTGCTTCTAATTGTTGTGTTAAGCCTTAATACATGATGGGGTCAGAGAGACAAGGAGCTTAATTGATTTTATTCCAGGAAACAAAGACAGCGTGCACTGAATCTGCTGCTGCTATCAGTGGGAACAGTCATTAAAAGCTTATTAGTGGGAGAGGTCCAGGCAATAAGATATAAACACAGAACATTAAAGGAAATAAAGTTTGCCCAAGAAGAGCAGTGGGGATTTATTTTCCTCACTGAAGTTTCTTTACTTTAATATGATTAAGATAATTACCACACTGTAAATGGGAAACTTAAGAGCCTGTTCAGCAGGCAAAGAGAAGAGCTTAATGACTGCAATGAAACAGCAATATGTAAAAATAAGAGAGGCCTGGGACACAGCTGAACTCCAGGAAGATTTGGTTCTGCAGTCTGCATCTCCTCTAAGCACCATGATTGCAAGTTTAGAGCTGTTGCACAATTCCTCCTTAATTCTGCACACAAACCCAGACATACACAGCCCTTCGGCAGCTGCAGCATGGACTCATTATGTGATCAGACTGTGCCCATTTCTGCACAAACATGCAGTAATGACAACAGTTCTGCACTCAAGATAAGTTACAAGTCACGAAAATGGGAAACCTTAAGCCAGCAGCTGCTCTGCAGCATGAATGAAGCCTCTGATACCCCCAAGAAGACTCCAGTTAGGTGTTTAATGACATATTTCCCAAAGTACAAAAGGAAAGAAAAAAAAAATACCCCTCACCTAAAGGGCAAATGAAAAGCATAATCACTTCAGGGATATGATTAGAACAAAGGGGAACTAACTCCCCCTGAAATGCAGTCCCTTGAGTCCCATTCATCATGCTAGGAGTTATTTGCAAAATACAAACACTGTGCATTTTATATCTTAAAGATCTATCAGCACTGTATAAGACATTTGGAAAGGCAATAGTCTAGGTTGGTCCTGCTCAGGAAAAAGCATTACAGTTATGGAGAGGCACAACAGATGCAGAGCAGCCTTCCCCCTGAGTCATCAGCAAAGGCCAACTAAGTGCAACAGTCTTGCCTGGCTGTTTGCAGGAGGGATTATTAACATTGATTATAGACTTGGACGATCAAACTATTATGGCCATTGTTTTTGTCCATTTTACAGTGCTATATTATGTCATATATCATAATTACCTCTTAATTGCAATTCCCATCCATTCCCCCAAAGCACAGAAACAGCAAAACTAGAGGTTGGTTGCAAGCTGTAAGTATAAAATATACCTGAAGGGAAAACTCCCACCACAGTCCTTTCTAGAAGACTTCTTTGTATTCCCATACACCACTTTCCCTGCCAGCTGCCACACAACCTACAACAACAAGGTTTTGATTCCAATCAGGTGTGACATGAGAAACACCTGTAAATGGGACGTGCTCTGTTAAGCAAAAGTGCTAGAAAGCACCCACTGCCAACAGACAAATTTGAAAAGAGCATGTTTGCAGGGCAGGTTTTGGATAAACGTGATTTTTTAAAAATTCCCATCCTATAATTACACATAGCGTTGTGTAGTTATGATGATTGAGGAACAATTCTACCGAAAATGCCTGGCACAATCTCTGGGAGACAAATGTTTTTTGCTGCCTTTGGACAACCAGCATTGGACTCGAGGCAAACACAGCCGTTCTGTATAAGAGTGTGATGAATGTTTAAGACCTAAGTAACCTATCTACATAGTAGAGATGAGAAAGAACACCTGTTCTTGGCTACCAGCAATTTGGCTCTCCATATTTAACCCTTTATGATCAAGAAATAAGTGTTTTATCTTAAGGCTTAAGCAGATTCCAGTAATCCTGCTTTACAGGGATCCTAACACTTAAAGACATCATTATTTTTCTATTTTATGCGTATTGAATACTCTTAAAAATATTTGCCTTCTGTCCCCAAAAGATTATAGGCAAGTTTGCTTGGGTAATGTCTGACACAGCCTTTTTATTCCACCCTGTAATATTTACATTAGCTTGTAAGACAGTAGTACAGCTTTCTAGCATTAATGGAGGATTTGCAAAATCAAAAACCTTGCTACAGAGAGTTAATTCTGAACAACATTTTTACTTCAGCACAACTACACTCTAGTGACTGTTACTTCTGATTATCTTTTCACATGTAGGAAAATTCAAAGATGTAGGCAATGTCCACTTTCCAAGAGGACATAGACAGTTAACATGAACCTCATTTTCCATATGAATACACTTCTTAGAAAGATATTTGGATTTACTTTGGTCCTGCTCAGAAAAAATAATATAATAATGCTACATCAATTTCTTAGGACTGTTTTTGTGGATTATGAGGGGAAAAGGACTTCTACTTAAAGCCAACAGTGTGTTGTACTGCCTAGTAATTCACTGAAAAGTGGACTGCTTTCCTCTTTCTGTTTGTGTTCTGAAGGACTTTGCACCATCATTGTGCTAAGGGAGATTTGGCCTCATCTATGTTTCTCTAAAGTGTCAGTTGTTCTGAAGCTCTTTATGCAATGATGTAGTTTTGTGGCATTCCAGTATGGGACAGTTCTTAAAAAACATAGTTTGCACCCTAAATATATGTATTTAATTTAATATATATTTTAATATTTAATTAAGCAGCCCATTGCTTTTACTAAAAGTCATATAGTAGAAGTGAGAACATGGTTCAAAATGAAATTTGAAATGAATAGACCTTCTTTTAAATTACCTCTGCTTTTTCATTTCATATTGTCTCTATTTTATGTTATTGTCTAACTTACTTTGAAATAGGTGTTTTTGAAAATTACTGCATAGAAGTTAATGCATTTATAATTTTTCCATATATTTCACTCTGATACACTGTTTATTTTTAAGTGATTAGAAGCGATGTGTTGTATTTGTTTCTGAGGTATTTTTCATACTTAATTTTGATGGCATCGATGTGCCAGGATGACCATTTATCCTTCTTGACCCTGGGACTGAAACCAAACTCATCGGGCATGTAGCTAATCTGTTTGTGGGAATCCAGCACCTCTTCACTAATAGCAGCAGGCCCAGAAAAAGCACAAGCTCACAAACCTTGTTTCCTTTTAAATCTCTGGGTATTATTATCTGAATTAGGTGACTGTGGTAGTTTAGCAAGCGTGTGTCTTATACAGTGCTGCTAAAGTAGAGGAATGCAAGTGGGATGTTTCATACACAGAAGAGAGTTTAGTTTATGTAGTAGGAGTTATGGAGTAGGGGTAGCAGTGTGGAGGCTCTGGCAGAGAGTGAGAATTTCCTTGAAATTGTGTACCAGAATTAATTTGATGAGAGAGGGGGCTATGAAAAAATGTGACCTAGTTATTAAGATACGCACCTTAATATAGTGGAGAACTGAAGACCTGAATTAGTAGTATATTGAATGTTATACCAATTTATTTTTCAAAATCTAGGTCGTGGCATAGTGGCTATGAAACCTTGTATTATTTTTCTTCTGCATCCAGGATAGTGGAAGCAGGTTATGAAATTTTTAGTTTTTTACTTGTGTCTTTGTATGCACGTATAACAATCTATACACTGTATGGCATGTATAACATCTTACTTTCCTCTGTTGCAGGCATATTGACAGGCTTGCATCCCTTCACAAACTATGCTGTAACCCTAACTGCTTGCACTTTGGCTGGCTGCACTGAGAGCTTGCATGCATTGAACATCTCCACTCCACAAGAAGGTAAAGTAATTTCAAAGGTCTTGACTTCCACATTTCAGTCATGAATAATAAAACAGGAGAAGAGCTAAATGCTGCAAAGCCATTTGCTGGAAAACCCCAACCTAATTTGATGACAAAGTGCATTGCCAGGCCATAATTGCTCCATTTTTTGGGGGGGTGTGAAAATGAATCAAACTCCATACCCTTTAATGACATGCATCTTTAATAGCTGTAATGCAGATTAATGGGCTTTTTAATTGCTGTTACATTGTTCATGCAAGAGCCTTGTCATTAATATGAAGCATCTGAAAGATTAATGAAAGCTTCCTCATTTTACTATGGCTCAGAAGTAAATCTAGAGACAGTCTGACTAAAAAGAATTGATTGTATGGCACAGTATGAAATTGAGAATCAAACGGTTGATTTCTGTGGTTTCTTTTAACTGCTAAACACCAGCAATAGGCAACAATTATTTCAGTGTGATGAAACCTCCAAATACAATTGAGTTATTTGTTAATTGTTGTACATGTTTTCTGTGCTTTTGTAAACTGTTTTATGTTTACGTTGTGCTCAAGTTTAAATGAGTACTTTCTAAGCTTAACTTAAACTCTGAAGTGGGAAGAAAGAGAAAATACTTTATGGTTTGGGGGATTAAAGAGTATCTTTATAAGTAATACACATTGATTACTGGAGGAGCAATTCCCAAAAGATCTGTAGCCTATACAACTCCCTTCTCAGGTAAAGCCCAAGTCAAGTTCTTTTCCTGGTCACACCACTCCAAAACCATGTCCCAAGCTGAAAGCATCAGTTAGTCCAAATTTATCCTAGTAGCATAGTGAGGATTTGTAGTTTTCAAAATTCCCTCACTCCCACAATTCTGTCTGGTAACTCCGTGTTGCATTTTTAACAAGACTTTTTTAAAAATATTTTTTCTTCTCTCGTAGTTTTGATGCTAATGCAGTACCAATAAAAGAAATAAAATTTTAGCATGAGGTTGCATGACTTACAGCTCTAATGATCAAAATAATGCTAAAGCAGGGAACTCTTAATAATAATTAAAAAAATGGCTACCAAAGGAGATATGCCTGCAAGGAACTGTCCCAATGCAGTTAGTTCTCTAATACTGTTGAAACGTAACTTT
>JAVCKT010007194.1:0-11264 GCA_032273925.1 Rhynchotus rufescens
AAATGCATCCAAAATGAAGTTATTGTTATACACAGAAACACTTTTTTTTAATGTCTCAGGAAAAAAAAAAAGAATTGTTCTATCACACTTTTTTTTTTTCTTTTTTATACACATCTCCACAAGCAGTAGCAGTGAGCATCTCTGGTGCCTCCTGCTGATTTCAGAAGGAGTTAAATGCATTATCTTTAAAACATATGTAATGAGTTTTTGACTTGTCCTAATAAACCTGATACCAATTCTCACAGTCTCTTCTAGCTATTAGTGCTTATAGTCACTGAACCCAGTTGTGTTCCAGTTGTGTTCATTCCTATTTAATACAGTATTTTGCTTCTGGTAGTTGCTAGTGTAGATGTCTATTAAAGGCAAGAGCACATGAATAGGACCAACCAAGGATGTATTTTACTTGCAACATTCATAACCTTGGGTGTAGCTATGGAGTATCAATCCAAAAATCTACTGTATCTTTCTCCCCAACCAATTTCATTCTCCTTCTGTAAGCCAGATATTACTTTTGAGTTCACGAAGCAGATGCCAAAAACTGATCTCTTGTAACAATAAGTTGAACAGTCTTATGTAGTATGAGGAAAACGCACCATCTTCTATACTTATCACTTGATAAGTATACGGTCCCCTTCGAGTTCCCTTTTAAGTAAAACTGCTATTTCCCCATTTTGCTTAATGCTATTCCTGCATTTATATAGACCTGTCAAACCTCTCTGTTCTCTTTTCAAGGCTGAAGAGACCTTATTTCATTCTACAACATTGATGACCCTTCTCTGTACCTCTTCTATTGTTTATATCCTTTTTGAAATAGAGGTCAATACTATGTGAAATATTCATGATGCAAATGCATCTTGATTCAAGCAGCAGAATTTATTCTGTTTGCCACTCCTTCCTTAATTTTAAGCATTCATTTTGTCTTTTCTGACTGCTGTGGAACAACAAACTTTTAGAAGCCTCAGATTGTATCACTGTGTGAAGGAAGACAAGCTGTATTATTTTTGAGTGTTGCTAAATCTATTTCATCTGCAGTCACTCAACATAGTGAAGTTATTCTGCAACTCTACATGACCTTCTTAATCTCTGGCTGAGCAAACTGTCACCTTTCCCTGTCTTATTTTTTTTTTTCAGATTGCTGATTCAGATTAGAATGTGATATTCTCCAGGTACTTCCTGGAGAATTGCCTTGTTTCCCTCAGTTGATGCTATGCCCTCCTATCTGAGCATATTATAGTGGCTTTATCACTGGTTAGTCTTTATTAATACACACAATTAGAGTAATTAGTAAGAGCATCCGAACTGACTGGAAGCAAGCTTAATTTGCCAGGGCTTGTAACAAGATAATTACTGATTTCTTCTATTTATGAAACAGTAAACTACTTCAGACAGACCTGGGACACTTGCAGAGATGAAAAGAAAAGGTACATAAGATAGAGATCAGAGTAAGAAGAAATGCATTGTATGTTATTTTAGGGTTGCACCAAGCATGTGGTTTGTTCTTTATCATATGAAGCAGGTTTGCAATCCTCTTGAGTTCAGGATTTTTATTTATTATTTTAATCAGCATAGCACTAGATTATTCTGTATCTACGTGAACTTCTTGTTCTGCCACCTCTAAGTACTCTTTTAATATTCGAACTCCGATTTAAGAACATGTGAGCCATTCTACCATAAATTCATGCTCTCATAGATAAGGAGAGCAACATGACGCCTGCCAGATACTTGGAAGTCAGACTGAAAATGAAAATACCTATTTTAGTGCTTTCCTATCATTCATAAGAAGAGAGGGAAAAGCTATGTAGGTGCCAGGAACTTTTAACAGAAGTTCAACTAAGATTTAAAAACAAACAAGCAAAAAAGCCCTCTTTCTTTTCTAGCAACTTATAGTAGAGAGAAAATGAAGTAAATTTGATCGTTAATCTATATTCTCATCTATATTCTAATCTGTAATCTACAGATTAGAATCTATATTGTAATCTATATTCTATGTATTCTAAACATATAAACATCACATCCAGCTTTTGGTAAGGTTGCATCTCACTTCCATGTTTTGTTTTTCCTACTAACCTTCAGAATACCTGTATAACCTCAAGTTGGAGATTGCCTTTATCCAATATCCTATCTCTGGCAAATGGGAGAAATAATGTACTGATCATTTACTAAATC
The DNA here is from genome assembly GCA_032273925.1 of Rhynchotus rufescens. NCBI lineage: Eukaryota > Metazoa > Chordata > Aves > Tinamiformes > Tinamidae > Rhynchotus > Rhynchotus rufescens. The sequence goes on from JAVCKT010007194.1 coordinate 2,167, forward strand.
CCAAAGAGTATCTTGGGATCTCTCTCAAGAGCTAGAAATTGAAAGAAAAAGAATACTCTTATAACTAAAATCAGGTCTAGTCTCCATATATATATTTTTTTTAAGTTTTCCCGGTTTGTTTTGCTTACAAAGTTTTCATCTTCTATTTTGGTTTAGACTTGAATAATTAAGCACATGGAACAGTCTTTGGCTCTTTCAGACCAACAGTATTTCTCTCATCATAAATTCTAATTCCTTCATATTTGTGAGTCTTATCAAATACAAAATGAATTAACTTAAAAAGCAGACTACCAGAACCATGTATTCATTCAAAATCATCTTTGTTATTACTATATAACTTATAGCTTATATATTACTATATAAGAAGAAAAAGCAGTAAGAAGATGCTTTACCTCATGTAATATTGGTACAAGTTGCAAAAAAAGTTCATTTGGAAGTGGCAGAGGCTTATGTTTGTTTGTGGAAAAGACAGACTGGTATTACAGTGTCTATTTATGAGATCGATTGCAGGTGGTAGAAACCCATGGAGCTGAGTTACAAAAAGAGATAGCAATTGGAGATTCTCGTGGGGAAAGAAACTTAAATGAGAATTTATCACAAAGTTCCTCCTGTCCCAATGGAGAGTTAAAGAAGGACAAGAACTTTAGAGGAAAAGTGAAAAATGCTGAATGTAGAGTTTTTCAAAGGGGAAGGAAAAGCACAAAGTGGTATAATAGACATATTCTCACATTGCTTTGATACTTCTGTGCTGTTCCGGAAAACAGTGATGGCTGCAAGCTGTAGAATAATAATTAAAAACAAATCATGAGTTACCAGATATATACATCGGATATATGGGTGATTAAAGACAAGAACAGAATGAAGCTGCCTGTATTTGTAGAAATGCATAATCATGCTCTTGTTACTTATCTCATTTGAGTTCTTCAGGAAAACTATGCTCTCTCAGCTGATTCTATGTTATTTGACCACCAACTGCACTGGTCATAGTGCAAATACATGAAGAAGTTAGTTGAAGTGCTGAAATTAGAAGATCTGCTGGAAAAACTGCATTTGCAAAAATGCATTTTGGCCTTTCCAAACTTAAGCTTTTTACAGCAGTTGTCTTAGCCTACTGAGTATTTACTTTGAAATTTTACTATGATGAAGTTACAAAGAAGGAATCTATTTTACACATTTGCTATTAATTCCAACTTAAGAACACTACCTTAAATAGAACACTACCTTAAATAGACTCATGTGTAAATTCAGCATGAAACTTTTCTTGTAAATTATGGTATTATACTGTAGATTTCTAGGTATTATCCATTACAACCTCCCTATTTTAAGATCTTTAAATTAGTTGGAGAGTCTAAAGGGATCTAGCCCTAACAATTCTGTCAGTGCCATTATACTTATTTGCTGGGATTTATCCCTTTCTCGCCCAATGGTTTTTCTATGACACTACATTTTTTGGGTTTTTTTCGTCTACGTATATTAGTCTCTGAAAGCAGCTATACTTCAAAAGAAATTGTTGTATGAAGTAACTGGTTGGAATTCTACCATCCTACTAAGCAATATACTGACTACTCTTGTCTGTGGTCTATCTCTGGTATTGCTTGCTCCTTTGGCACAGGCTAGATGACTTGCACATTCATTAACTATTAAGCATCTTCTATACACATCCTTCCCTGCCTGATTCCAAATCACAGAAGGATTAAGGTGAGAAGGAACCTCTAGAGATCAGTTAGTTCAAAACCCTTTTTCAAGCAGGGTTACCTACAGCACATTGCACAGCATTGTATCCAAGTGGGCTTTGAATATTTCCAGAGAAGGAGACTCCACATCCTCTCTCAACAACCTACTCTAGTGCTTTGTCACCCTAACAAGCAACAACTTTTTCCTCAAATTCAGGCAGAACTTCCTGCGCTTCAGTTTATGGCCATTGCCTATTATCTTATCACTGTCACTGCAAACAATGCAGCCCCCCCATATTATTAATTTCAGAGTCCGCATGAGTTTTCTATTTTACTGTGGTACAGGAGGGAGAAATGTAGCCAGGGCCAAAGGGGAGCATAAATTGTCAGCTTTCACCAGTTCATACTGTCCTCTCTTACCACTCTCTGTGGTTCAGGAAATTTATTTTATCTTCTTTTAATCACCTTCCTCGATTTTGCTGGTAAACAAGAGGAATGAAGATAAAAGACAAAATAAACAAACATAAGGTCATGCCTTGTATACTACATCTAGGATAAAATAAACATGAAAGCTTGATTGAAGTTACTCATTAAAATACTGCTGTTGCTGGAAGAGGTTGAGGGGTAGCTCATTTGAGTGTGATGTGGGAGACTTGAGGTCAGCTGGTGGACTGAATTCTCTCCAAGGGCATGCAGATTTAGACCTCTGTTTATTGGAGGAAGAATCTTCCTTGACATCTTCATTAAAGAAGACCAGGCAATGTTAACTGAACACACAGCCAGAGATAAAGACAGAAATTTGCAACACAAAGTTTCTTAAATAAGAAAAAGAAATAAAAAGTTCTGTATGCAAAAAATTCTAATATAGCTAAGGCTTAAAAAAAAAAAAAATTAAAGTTTTTTTGTTTTTTTTCTGACAGCAGCATTTTTTATGGTGCACAGTGATAAATGCTATACAATGATTTTGCAATAACTCTATAGCAATATTGTATTTAGTAGAAAACATCATCATTACCAGTGAAAGGATGTGAAGCAAATAATTTAATCTTCCTTCTTCCTCTTTCCTATTTTTCACATAGTACAACTGATACATGACCCAACTAAAGGCTGCTTTGGAACTTATTTTATTACTATCTTTCTAACCATTGTGTGATCCAGGCAGTTAAGGTCGCTTTCTCTGCTTTTCACATCTACCTTCTTGAAGCTGATTTATTCTCTGTGGTTATGTTGGAAAATAATTGATTTTTAATAATGTACAGAAAGACAGGTGAGTTTTTATTCCACATTTTTCTCTGCAAAACTGTATCAGATGTGTTGCTCTCTTCTAGCATACACATGTAAAGAACAGTTAACGGTTCTAAACTTTAGGGGAAACTGAGAATCCTGATGATGATTAAAATGTTACCATACTATGTTTCATAATGCTGTACACATTATCATGGCTATTACCATAATGGAAATAGCTGAGCTTTTACTAATATCTTGTTTTTTCTCCTTAATATGAAGGTTTTCTATATGCTTGGGGGGGGAAAAAAAAAGTCATTTTAAACAGTAATGGGAAGCAAGTGCTGTCATTACACTTCTACTGTGAAAATAGCTGTGTGCTGTCCTGACTGAATAATTTCTATTGAATTTCATTGTGTAGACAGGTAAATCTCAGTTACTACATAAGCTGAAGAAATGTCTGGTTTTTAGAGCATCTTTTCTTGCTATAAAAAAAATATTAAATACGCAAAGCAACATACAATTTAAGATAGCGAGGATAGTCAGAAAAAAGTACACTAGCAAATGGGCAACCTGTTGAACATGTTATATTTTAATTTGCAGAGACAAAAATGACAAGCAATTTATTTACATAAAACTGTACAAAAGCAAATTAAATTATGTAAATATTTCATAAATAGAGGTGGACTAGCGTTTAATACATTTCGCCATGTTTAGCATAGTTGCGTGCATAGTGACTCATAATAAACAATGATAAATTGTTCTCTGCTTCACTATCAACATCCAAGTTGCAGAACAATAGTCAATGATTAATATTACAAACAGATCGTACCACACTGAATGCAAGTGCTTTAAAATTTAGGAAGATGTCTGAAAGCATACCCCAGGTAGCTAGAAAATGAAACCTTCTTCCATGTATTTACGCTCTTCCATCAAGGAAACACTATGTATTTATTCATCACCAAAGAAACATACTGAAAATTATCTTGTTGTTCAAGCTCCTTAAAAGTCTTTAGTAATGGCTGTACTTGTGGCAGATTCATTTAGCCTTACTCTATATTTTCTTGCTTGACAGCTTCCTAGGGTAGCCTTTCAGGCCATCGTTTCAAACCCATTTAAGTTCTTCCCCCACGTAAAAAATAATGTTTGACCTTTTTTTTTTTCTTTTTTTTTTTTTTTTTTTCCTGAAACTCAGGCAGCAGGCCAGTCAGAAACCATATTGAATAAGCATAGTGGATCAGAGATCCCGAATGAGCATTAGATTTTTAGACCAAAGCTATTGAGTTTTCTAATACATATAAAGTTATATATTAACGCTTCAATCTATAAAAGTGTCCTAATGTAAAATACATGCAAAGCTCATTTGAGTTTCCCATGAAAGGAAATAAAAGGATGATTCCTATTCTGTACAACTAAAATGTAATGGCAGCTGAAAGCAATTAATAATAAAAAAAAAAAATTGTCCATTTTCCTGGCAACATGAACTGATGACACCTTGCTAAACAACTATAATATAGACTGATCATAGTTTTCCAGGCAGTAGAATTAAAAACAAATGAAAACAACCCCAAACCCCACACAAATATTTTAAAAAAAAAGAAAAAAACCTTCTCAAGATGTACTTAAACCACAGCCTTGTGTTAATAATGCTTAAGACTGGTCCATTAACTGAGTTTGGCAAAAGGCTTGTTTTTAAATATATTATTTATAATTTCTCAGAAAATAAACACAGGTAAATATACAGGTTCAAAAAAGTTGGGAATAGCCCCTTGTCCCTCGGTGTCCAAACCCAACTACCACATTACCATAATAACAGGTATAAAAGGCACAGTTGCATATTTTGCATTCACCCTAATTATTTTTATAGTTTTATTTTTTATATAAAAGCACTCTGTTTATGGAGTGGCACCAGATTTTAACCTATTTCAAATAAAAAAAAAATACCAACACAAAATATATTTGTGTCATGCCAGGTCAGAAGAGTAATCAGCATGTTAATAGTGGCTAGTTCTACTAGAATTACTGTGAATACTTACAGTACACAGATTCTTTTAAAATTTTCACACCCATTTTAGTTCTAAGGAGATGCGCACAAGTACTTAATGGCATGACTGTCTTATGTGGTGCAAAAATTGGTGAGTGACTGCTGATCCATTTAATCTGAAGGTCTTCTATGACCCGTATTATTAGCTTTGTAGAAAAAGGGTTTAACAATATATTGAAACAAGCTATCTAAGGTTCTTTTTTGTGTTTATTTTTAAGTAAAACAAATTCTTATTTAAGAAAAAAAAATCTGTTGAACATTGGTGTTATGCAATTGTGTATTCTGTTGAAACGTGCAAGAAAAATGTTTATACATTACATAAGCATTTTAGAAGCATTTTTAACAGGTACTTACAGATTATACAAAGCAGTAACTGCTCTATGCAGTCTCATAACAAAGTACTAGTTTGCATCTCTCCATTTTATTTGAGTAATTAAACATAAAAAATGTTCAATCATTGTTTATCTTTGATTTAATATTTTCTTTCTAAAATGTGCCCATTCCTCATAACTGCTATACACAAACTAGTGCTACATGAAGAAAATAAACTTTAGCAAGGAGAATGGAACGGCCAAAAAGGCCATACCCCACTATACTGAAGTGAAGTCAAAAGACAAATGTGATGAGTTGTACTGATTTTAGCAACCTCTACTTAGGCCATTTAAGATTTATACTCTATGTAATTCTTCAAAGCAAGAAACTACCCAAAGCTACATCATGACTAAAATATACTAGAGAGCCATCTAGCCATGCCTTACTTAACATCAGGTTAAACATCCAGGGTTTTGAATGCTTTCCCCCTTCTCAAGCTGCCCTTGCTGTGTTATCCGATTGTCAGAGTCATCTGAATGTCTGAGCACAGTTTTAATTATTACTACATTGTCAGCTTACTAGCTGAAGTTCTGCACACTTTGTTGCTTTTATTGCACAAAAACCTGTTTTATTTCCTGTTTCTCTCAAGAAGTGCTCACCATGAGAACTGTTACAGCCCAGAGCTCTTGCATATCATGGTCACTTGGTTTCTTTTTGACTCGTCTTGACCCACTGCTGTGCAAGTATCATATCACTGATTATTAGACCATTTTCTACCTGCCCTATGCGTTGAGTCTTGACATTGGTTAGTATTGCACTTCACTCGGCTTTAATGCACTTGTGTTTCAAGAAAACCTGCATCATATCTTTGATACAACTGAAGCAATTGGTAAGCTGCAACACTGATGATGAAAGACTTAGCAAGCATTCCTTGCATTCTGAAAAAAAGGCATCATAGTTGACTTGTAATATGCTCTTGTTACTGCTTCATACCATCCTCCACACTCTCTTTCCCAGTCTCATTAACACAGCCTTCTATTATTATTTTTAAATTTTGATCTTAAAAATTCCCTGGAACTGGCAGTATCATATCATATGCAGCATCTGCTGCACCATATCATGTCCTTCCGAAAAAAATCAAATCCGTTCCTTTGGGCATTCAACTCTAAATGTATTGGAAAAAACAGCACGTCACCTGGGCAAAATGTGTGGCATGTTATGTGTACATATGTATATTTGTGAATATATTAGTCTTCTAAGCCAAGCCCCCATACTCAGCAGTTCCCCTGATCCATAGTATGATCTTTGGCCTTTTTGTTATTACGGTCTTCCCAGCTAGATGTTGGTCTTGTCCAAAATAGTGAGTTCAACAGTTTGTCGTTACTATGCTACCGTCTACGTGTTACTAATTGTGTTTACATTGAAGTAATTATTACAGAGAACGAGAGAGGAGGAGAGAAAGAGACACAGCAAGAACATGGTTGTTCTATGGATAAAACAGAACCAGAGTTCAAGATTCAGCAGAAAGTATGCCATGGTCTGGACGGCAGTCTCAGGATGAATGTTATTTCTGTTGTTTCCAGCCTCAGATGAGAAGTGAGAATATTAAAGCTGTGGTCTTCACAAAGTGCCTATTAATAGTTATTCCTTTGTATTTACCTCTATAACTGTATGGTTTCTGAAGGATTGCCCCTAGTGGGGATCAGCAATATTCAGATGATATGTTTTTAATATATTTTCCCTGACCTGTTATCCTCAACAAGCCAGATGACAATCAAAGAAAATGAGTGGCTTGACTCATGCTTCTGCAGAGGGGTAACAACTGTGTGTTGTGTTCTTTTTAATTAAGCTTGTTACTATGGGAGGAATTTGCAACCATAAATTTAGGAAAATAAAAATCAGTGAGGGAGAATTAGACATGCAACAACAATGATTTCTACATTGTACAGTATAGTCAGGCAGACAGTATAGTTAAATGCCTGCATATGGAGGCAGAAATAGCAGGCAGAGCTTTTGTCTCTTTGGTAGCCCCCTCTTTTTTTGTTTGTTATTTTTAGGTAAAGTTGTTTTCCTTTTAAGAATTTTGCCCCTTTTCCTTCTTATAACGTGAAAGAATTTTGCTGCTTTTTAGCCTACAGGTAAACTTCTCTTCTAGTTAAAGTATTGACAGGAGATGGCTTGTAGTCCCCTGTCTGTGTAAGGGGGATATCCTCTGGATTGCCTTCTTCATTTTTGCTGAAACTAGCTGCGCTGAAGGTCTCATAGGATGAGGTTAACTTTTTGTTTAGGAGGTTTCTGTTGCGGTCACCCATGAGGGAGGCTTCTCCATTGGCCAGCTTTTCTTGACTGCCTCGTTCATCAACAGGCATGAAAGTGGAGAGTTTTGGCTGGCTCTTCTGCTTCCTTTCTGGAGAAGTGCGAACTGGCATCCAGCAGGAGTCCGAGTGGCCATACTCATCACACTCTCGGGTACACTTCCCTGTCAGGGCTACATCTGGTAGAGGTCGTGAATCTGAAAATAAAATAGAGTTGTCTTTACAAATGAATAATACTGCAATCACTTCTGATGAAGCTGACAATCTTTAAATTCATAAAAGGTACTTTAAATGCTTTGGTAGGAAACTTGTAATGTGTTTCTGATGCGTGTATTTTATATTGCATGTGCCCATAGGCAACAAGTATATTTGTGCTATTATCTTCAACTTCAAGCATTAGAAATAAGAATATTAAGTGACTTGATAAGCTTTAAGTCAATTTCAAAAAAGCAAAATTTTATTCGGCATCAGTTTGAATTTGGCATCAAAATGAATTTTGATGTCTAAAATAGCCAAACATTTAATGCCACCAATTTTATTGCAAATATTAACAATACCTTTCTTTGAAAGAATTCAAAAGAATGTTTTGATGTTACATGAAGAGAATCTAATGTCTTAGTTTCTGCAGATGCTTATGAACATGATTAATGCCATGCACGTGACCAACTGTGTTCCTGACAATATTTTCCATTTGTGCATATTGTAAGCCTGCACCTTTTGGGTTTTGTCCAAACTCTACCTGTTATATGAATGCCACATTCAAAAATTCATTGAAGCAAACAATAACACTATCTGTTGTAAATGTAAGCTTGTATGTAGAGATAAAACTGGTGTGTGTGTGTGTGTGTGTGTGTGTGTGTGTGTGTGTGTGTGTGTGTGTGTAGGAAGGGAAATCTGATTGCCGTCTAAATAATTTTATATTTAATGTGTTGAAAGGAGTTCTGCTCTAAATTATTTTATTTGAGTTTTCTTACTACTGAATATGTACCAATCTTCACTCAAAGCTGGCAAGGTTTAGAGGACTGTGGGATTGATTCTTACATTCTCAAACACAAATGGCTTTTAATATTTATATTTTGATACTCACAATACAGAATTAGCTACCTTGTCTGTTTTAAGGACTAGGACAGATTATTAAATCCTTGCTTTTATTAAGTTATGCTGTATTTTATAGTTTGCAACAAATAACTGAATTTGCCTACAAAATAACATCGATATTCTGAAAAACGTGACTGAAAATAAAATGTCTAGCTACATTTAATTTTCCAGTTTATTTGATATGACTTCCATATACCAGGACTTATTTGATAGAATTCAGGCTTCTAGTTATTGAAAAACAAATATCCTCAAAATGAGTAAGGAGGCTCTACCTGGAAATATAAATTCTTTCTGACCTTTCCTAAATCAGATTTTTCAGAAAGAGTCTGCCCACTTTCTTTCTCCCCCACAGCTCAGGTACACTGCCATTTTACCTGTAATAAAGCATGAATGAAAAATATTTTTTAAAGTTTATTAATTTGCACTATCATA
>JAVCKT010007196.1:0-140633 GCA_032273925.1 Rhynchotus rufescens
GAAATTCGGTTTTTGTGAAGGGCTCTGAGGTTTCGGGAATGTTTTGCTTTCCTTCTCATTGGGAACAAAGCTCCGCTTCCGAGCCATGAGGAGGCTATTAGAGGTAAAAAAGTGAGAAAGAAGCAAAAAGCAGAGGCTGTTTCCAAACATGGAAGATGAAGACGAGCAAGCAGCCTGCCAGGGTAAACGTGAAACCCTATGACAGATGGAGCAGGCATGGAAAAAGCCTGAAACCTCGAATGACAGACCTTTCCAAGCGCAGCGGAAACAGGAAGCCTGCAGAGAAGGATCAGGGGCAATCAAGAAAGAGGAAAAAGAGAAACAGATTCTCTTGGTCTTTGTTTCACAAGCAAGACATTGCCAGGAGTCGTGGTCCTGAGCTGGTTCCTGTTGCTTAATTCAGCCTTGGAACCAGGGAGAAGGGCAAATACAAAGGTCGATCACATTTAGATGAATATACATGTAGACCTGTATGTATATGTGTAGAGCAAAAATCCATAAAGATGCAACCTCTGGCCCAGGAAATGTTGGAGCCTCCAGCAAAACTCCATTGGCTCTGGCCCTCCTCTGAGGCATCCACCGCTTCAACCAGGAGAGGAGTGAAGGGGACCTCAATTGGACCCAGCATGACCACCCTCCCTGTGCTATGGGTGTCACCATGCTGGAAGAGGAGCGGCCTGTGGGTCATGCCCCAGCAGTTGTGTCCTGCTTGAGACCAAAAAGGACGAGACGTAAAAAAAAAAGACACCTCTAAGAAGAAACACAATGAGGGGTAAGTAGCGGGAAAGCCCCACTCTGGTGGGCATGGGTCTGTAGCCAGGTCCAGGCTTCTTACCACTGCACAGAGGTGGGGAAAGGCAAGAGGCTTGGTGGAGGTGTTGAGGAGAGTTCGTGGGGTTTCTTCAGCACATGCAGACCAGGTCTGGGAAGACCCAGAGAAAGACCCATTCTCTGAGGACACAGCAGGAAAGGAGAGCTAAGACCTTTCTCAAACCTCAGATGAGGATGATCCGTCTCCATTAGCTGCTCCGTGCTCCCTGAGCAGTCACCTTGCCCAGGGTGCTTGGGGACAAACAGGTGTTTTCACCTGTTCAAAGCTAGAAATAGTCATGTAATCACCTGGCACATGTCCAGGAGCACAGCAGCATCCATCCCCATCGAAGCAAGCGTCTGTCCCATGCCCTTCTCCTGGTGGGACCGCATGGGAAGCCAATGTGCGTGCCATCATGAGCACAGAGGTGCAGGAAAAGTCTTGAGCCTCTTCTGCCCTCCACTCCCTTGAGATACTATGGGCCCAAGTTGCACCCTTGGTGTGGTGTGGACCAAACGTGGGGTGATGTCAGGCAGCAGATGTGAACACCACCACACACCACACAACCTGAGAAGGAGGCCGGGCGCGTGGCGTGCTGCCCGCCGCCGCGACGGGCCGCGGAGCGCGGCGCGCGGAGCCGACATCAGGGTGGGCTGCAGCAGATTGCCAATTTTACACGTTTCCCTATCGCAAAACCCGTGTAATGAAGGGAAGGCGGCTAAAGCAACAACAACAGAAAACCCAAACAGGAAATGTAATAAATGCAGAGGGGAATTATGCAAAGAATACATTGAAAAAGCGCGTTTCTGGCTGCTGAGATGCTTATAGTCTCCTTGCTTCATGAATATTTAGAAACAAGGTTGGCTCCAAATGTCAGTCTAAACGTACACAGTTTTCCTCTTTATAAATATTGCATTTTATTCCAAGACAGCAGACCGCAGAAAAGTAACAGAAAAGACCTCGCGAGCCCCCTTCTCGTGCTCCTTGAAATTGGCTCATTTGGGCTGTAAATTCTTATATGCTATGCAATAAAGACACTCTGCTTTCATTTTCTTTTAACCTTTCCAAAACTATCGTGGCCTGGAAAATAAAAGGAGCACTGTTGTAAATATTTCGCACTCCTTTTCTTTTTGGAGCCAAGACTAACAACGGCTCTTGTGGAAGTGAAGTGAGATGTGGTGAGTGTTGGAGAGAGACCGCTGGGTCAGAGGAGAGCTCCCTTCTTCAGTATCTCAGCAATTGGAGATTTTGACCCTGGAAACACGCTCTCTTGAGTACAAAATACACCGGATTTGTAGAGGAATTGCAAATCACATGTGAAATCAAATAGCATGGCATTAGTCCTGTTCCCGAGGGGATAAATTCAGGGATTTTGTTGTTCCAAAAGAGCGTTAGGGTGGCTGGGCCGGAGCTTCATGCAGCTGAGTGGTGCTTTGCTGGTATTTACTATTTGAGGAGCTGGCATTTTGATGGACAGGTTCCCTAAATGGAAATTAAATGGTTCCAATATGTTTCAGCTAAGTACTGCGCCTGACAGGCAAACGGGAGTCAGATGCCTGGATGCAGGCAGGATGGAAGCGTTGCCTGAGGAAGCAGCGGGCATATTCTGCCTTTGCTCTCTTGAGAACATATGTCTGCTGACTTTTAATGAGATTTACAGTCTTCCTGAAACCCTGTCTGCTCCTAGATTCCGATGATACACAGTAGCCAATAGCAAGGAGCTAAGGATTCATTATAAATCACTTCCATGATGAATTATTGCCTTTTCTTCTGGTTTGTAAAATGCCTGTGAGCCCTGAGCTGGTATTCTCATGCAGCCTTGCAGCTCCAAGCGCTTGCTGGCCAATTTCTACATGTCAGAGCAGGGCATTCGACTGCCTTCCCACGCTCTTATTGAGGTGGAGGGACATTTCACTTGGAGCTCTGCTAGCCTGGCGTTGTTATCCCTAGCACAGAAGGTGGGATTCATCATCTGGCTCATCTGGAGGTGCCTAGTCTCAGCTTAGCGAACGAGGAGAGATCAGCACAAGTTCTTGAGAAAGAGCCCGGGTGCTGCTTCTGGCACGACCATATCCTGTTGTTTTCCCTGGTCTTGCCCTCCAACATTTCAAAGGAACCATAGCTGTCTAGAGGTGAATTGCCTCTAGCCCATGTCATTGCTCCTGCACTGAACATACTCTTCCCCAAGAAACACCAACCAGTAAGAAAGGTTCATAATTATGATTCAGACAGACCTTCTCATTCCAGACATGGTGTCCAGCTTGGTATGACTCACTTTCTTGGCACCTTGTGTTCTCAAGTCTTGTTCAGGTACATCAGGCAAGGGTTCCCAAATGGGGAGCTCTACAAAGTAGTTGTTGCTCTTGAGAGGGGTTGAAGGCTCTCAACTCACATGGAGCTTACTTACAAAACAATATAATTGTGCCAATACCAAGATGCAGAAAACACCTACCAGTCTTTCAAGTTTTGTTTCCTGATGGCTTCATCAAGGAAATTGTCTCCATCTTGTGAGCGTCACCAAGATCGAAATGAATAATTTAAGACCGAGAGCCATTTCTGAAAATGTAGGCCACAGCTTTAGCTGCTTTATGTTACACTCTTTAGTCAAAAGAAGTTGGATTTTTATTTGTAAGGGTTCTCAAAAGAATGTGCACGGAGACATCCTTAGCAAATGAAAATTGGGATTTTGTTCTATTTTTACTTTTAGCAAATCCACAGACAATATAAATGAAACTGAAATACAAAATGGAATGTATTATCCTTGTTAGTGAGAGATAGTTACATATCCTTAATACAGCAGTACACAGTAATTCAGCCAAAATATTTCAGAACTAATTACTGTACATCCTTCTAATCCCTAGTAAAGAAAAAAAAATCTTATATATTTGGAAGTTCATTGGAAACATCTGTTTAAGATGTTGTTAATCCTTCATTCCAAAATCGTTGGCTGGATGTTAACGAAAAAGTCCTGTTTGTGCTCAGTGTGTTAAGACCTAAATCTCATCTTGGCTAAAGCTGATTATTTCATATAAAGGAACATAATTCCTTCTTTTTTGTTTTAGATTTTTAGTCGGGGTTGGTTTTTTTTTTTTTTTTGGTGAAAATTTTTCATTCCAAAGTAAGAGTTTGCAATGGCAGCTGGCACCAGAAAATGATGCTCTTTAATCTCAATTTCAAAATCAATGCAGTGCGGGTACTATTGATTTTGGCATCCAGGGATGACCCAGAGGGTTTGTAGCAACAGGCGAGAACTTCTGATGTTTCTGGGCCATCTTCAATTAGAATTGCTAAAATCTCCCTTGCTCCCCAAAACTTGTTGTACCAGAATAACCTTGCTTGGTGGCCATGCCCTGAGCAGTTCACCCCATGGCAGGACAGTGGTGTCACGGCCTGGACCACCTGCATACGCCCAAAGCAAGACATTTCTGCCCCAAATGTTCAATGAGACCTTCCTTCTGTGTGCAAAGTATAGTCCACACTTTAATGTTAATGTCTTCATGATGTAGCTGACACAAGCAGGAGAAAACGAGCTTCCTTTGCTCCTCTTTTGGCAAGCAGATTAACCTGTAACTTCATTTAAAACCAAGGGATAAATGGAATGGATCTCATTTCAGATTTTCATAGGAGGCAATGAGACCGGTTCAAGTTTATCTTGAGATTCCAAACACAAACTCCTCTTTTCAGATGCTTGCCAGTGCACCAGCCTTTCTCTGCTCAATCTCCATTTTTAACATGTCACATACATTGCCAACACAGAGATTTCTTCAGGAAAAAGAAAACAAACAACATAAATAATGCAACTCTGCCTCCAAGCAAGGGAATGGGAAAACATGCCATATTGCCTAAGACAGGTTAAAGAAAAGATGTCAGAGATTCTCTTGCTTTCCCTGAGAAACACCCATGTGCTAGTGTCTGAAATGTAGCAAGGTGGGGCTTTTGTGTTAAGCTCTGGTTTTTGCCATTCCTCTTGAAAATACATTTGCAGAAAACCTTAAATCTCAGACTTCCGAACTTTTGAGTGTTTCGCTCTGTGACTTTAATACGCTCCAACCATATGGGTTTCTCTGTAATTTTAAATGATTTTTTAGAAAGGTCTGGATTCAATTTCTCTAATAGCCTCAGAGTTTGCAGGCCAGCTAAGATCATTCCTGCAGTATGGTGTGATTTTGGGACGCTGCCCAGAGCAAACAAAAGAGGAGCTGTGAGGTTTTACTCCGTTTTTCATTTTTCTTTTCTTTTTTTCCTATAAATTGTAGGAATTTCAGATCGATGTTAGCACGGTTTATATGTTTTCCGCCTATTAAAGATGGCTACAGGACTGAAATAGGTTGCTCGGAGCTGCTAAGCAAACGTTGAGCATTGGGCTGCCGTCGCCTTGAGGTAGAGCGACAGTCTCTTCCTCCAGATTGCCACCAGCTTAGAGACAGCTAAGAGGTGGTTAGTCTTTCCAGTGGTCAGTTTGTCTCACCTATCAGAAACACATAGAATAGGATCATAGAAGTCATCAGGTCAATGGGTCCACCTCTTCTTCTAGCTCCCATAGCAGCTATGTGCTGAAGATGGTTGAGGTTGGTACACATCCGACCCCATCTCTTTGTAAATCATATATTCATGAGAAAAGGATTTGTTCCCTTATCTCTAAGAAGTGCTTCAAGAAGCTAAAAATGTTTTTACAAGAGCTGACCTTACAGTTGGTCCTGCTGAACATTTTTGTTCATGCTCTGTGTGGTGGAAAGGATCCTTTCAAAACGAAAATCTAGAAAATAAGGAAAATTGAGAGAATTGAGGCCATTTAGTTCACAGAAAAAAATACTAAAAGGGAAGCCACACCACAGCCTGGGGATATATTCATAGCTCCGACCCAGAGGAAGAGAATATTTTGCTCAGTGAGTCCACAGGGGATCAGACAAGAAACTATCCAGGGCTGCAGGCACAGATAAGACATCTAGAGAAGGAGAGAGATCTCTGTCAGGCCACAAGAAGAGGTTGTGCAGCCTTCATCACGGAAGGTTTTGAAGAGGAATTCGGGATTCTTGAGGAGGAATTTGGGATTCACACAGGAGAGACATGAACATAGTGGGCCAGCCTTGAACTCAGCTTCCCTGCTGCCCCATCTTTCCCCAATCCTACACCCATTTTCCTGAGTGAGCTCTTTGGTTCTCAGGCATGATGAAAAAAGACCCCACCATCTACAGAAACATCCAGGAAAGTGTACCCACTGTCAGGAAGCAGAAAGCCTAGGATTAACTACTTCAATCTGCCTGGGAAGGTGTGGAAACTCTTCTGCCATGAGGACACAGGGCTTTCAGGAGGGCTGGGCAGGCCCAGTAGCTGCTGCTGAGGTTACTCCATCACACAGGGAAGGATTCATGGCGCTCTGCTCTGGGAAGCGAGAGCAGGAGGGAGCCGCATGCAGTAGGAAAACCTGGACTTCATCTTGCAGCATAGAGTAGGATTGGATGGAAAAGAGGACACGTTCTGTTGCATGCAGTACCTTCAAAAACTGCTTTGAGATTCAGAAGATGTTCCCATTGCATGTGTCGTTGGGTGAAGCTGGAAACCTTGGGAATCTATAGACTCAATAAATAAATTCTAGAAATACAGGTCAAAAATAAAGCTTTGTGCACAATAGGCTTATATTTTCTGCTTTTCCTGATATAAGGCCTCCTCTTTTGAAAAGAAAGAACAAGTCCAAATTGTGAAAACATTGCATTGTGACATACTACGTATGGAAACGCCTTTTCCTATGTTGAGAACAGCATCCTTCTGGCACAAAAATAAAATAAAACGCTGAGAGGGAGCGTCGTTTTCTTTTAACTGTTGAAACCCAAGACGAAACCCTCACCCCGTGCCTAAGCAACCCCAAAAACAAATGTTTCTGCCTGCCTGCTTGCCAAGCTGTGCTCCAACACAGCCGGCCTCCCGCTGCCCCAGCTTGGGGTGCACACGGAGGGGCAGAAAGAAGAGCCAACCCATGTCTTGAAACATCTCATGGGGTGGAAGAGAGATACTCCCTGCCCAACATTCCAGTTCAGCAGCACTGTGTAACCCTTCG
Source organism: Rhynchotus rufescens (assembly GCA_032273925.1). NCBI lineage: Eukaryota > Metazoa > Chordata > Aves > Tinamiformes > Tinamidae > Rhynchotus > Rhynchotus rufescens. Next base: position 6,867 of record JAVCKT010007196.1, read on the forward strand.
CCTCCTTGCAGCTTTTTGTGGGTGTTTTGAAGAGCAGTGATGGGTGTGGAAGCTCTTGAGCAGAATAAAAAGACTTTAAGCAGTTACTCTGTGGGAGAAGCTACCATACATGGGTGGCAGATAGAGCCTCAGCTCATTTCCCACCTCTGGAAGCTCTTCCAGATGCTTGGATGAAGAGGTCTCCAAATGTCTTGGCACTGATAGAGGAAGCTTAACTGCTTCTGGTTGGGTGCAGAACACCATATCTATGCCTAGGAGTAACACCTGGGCTCTGGTAAGGCAGGAGATGTGTGAAATTACAAGTTCACATTGTATTAAACCATGCGATTACTTTTCAGCTCTTTCAACTTTTTAGACACCCCAAAAAGAAAGATCTCTTTGGAGGAGGCAAAAAGATAACAAGCTCTTCCATTTGAAAAGCAGGACAATAAAGGCTGTTCCTTCATCATTTGAATTTCTTGCCTAATGTAATTAGATACAGTCTGAAATCCCGCCCCCAAGCTGAAAGCTAATTCATTTCCGCATTTGAAATGCATGTTATCAATTACTGACTGTAGATCTAATGATTTCCATAGCTGTTTTTTATTCTGATACAAGTGGCTTTGAGGATTTATTGATGACGGATATCTAAAAAGTCAATTCAGATATGTATACTGAGTTCAGTACCGTACATGCCGTTATTGGGTCTTTGAACCACAGCTCAGTCATGCAGATAAATATCTTTTGATTCTCAGCAGCACACTTTAAAGACAACCTAAATGTAATAGTTACTCTGGAATTCTTCAAATCTCCGCCAGGATTGAGTCTTGCAACCAGACCCGAGGCCCAGCAACCAGTACCGGCTACAGAAATGCCACAGGCAAAGTTATCATCCTCTGTTACCCGAGCTGGAAGTCACAAATAACCAGTAAGATTATACCAGAAATAACCAGATAAGCCAGGAACTGGTGATAAGCTTATTAAGCAACACCTTTTTAATAAGCGCAACACAGTAGGTTTCTCCCAAGCTTGGCTCGCAGGAACACGTGATCTTCCTAAGCTGCAGCATTAAAATACAACCCCTACAGCAATTTTCAGGCTCAACATTATGATTTTCAAGGCCAAAAATATGGAAAGGAGGGAGCTCTGTTTGAGAGGGAGCCCTATGGAGATGCAGATACACGGTGAGAGCGATGTATGTGCCTTCACCTCCTCCTCCTTTCTGAGGGCACCAGTCCTCAAACCTACCCTGTTGTCTGCTGTTCTTCCCCTGCATTTTTATGAGGTGCCTCTTTTTTATGGAGGAGAATTTTACCAAAGCCACATTTACAGGCAGAAAACCCAGCCGAGTTTCCTGCTAGGATCCCAACGAGGCTGGGATCTTGCTCCTTTGCATGCCCAAAGGAAGGAGATGCTCAGAGAGTGACCATGGATGGCTCCCATTTTCAGCATGACTCTCACAGGGCCCTGGAAGAAACCAGAGAGGTTTCTCCTCTGTTGCTTTGCTGTTAGTTGGCACATTTTGGGGTGGTCTTGCTTTTTCTCAAACCAAAACTTGCTCTGTCCTTAGCTTTTCATTCTTGTGAAACTTGCAGATATGCATGATTTACCTTCAGGGGCCTCTGACTTTTGTTTGTTTTTAATTCCTCCATTTGCATTTGGTTAACACATTGGATTTACCTCCAGCTCCTGACCAGAGAGAAGGTCGCTAATGACAAGGCTTCTTCTCCCTGGCTCCTCACAAGCTCTGATTAATGAGGCTTCAGGAGCATGACGGTCTTGCAAGTAGGAGAGGGTTCTAACTAGGACCTGGAACCAAGAGCACGGCCTCATATAGTTCTCATCTCACCAGATCCAAGGCCTTTTTACTTGCATTAAAATCAAATGCTGGAAACAAGGACCTGGAAACAGCCCCAGCTCTGCAGGTTGGGTCCTACCCAAAGGGCTCTACAAGGACAAGTTTCCTTTGGCCAAGCAGAGGCTAGTTTTATAAAAGATGGGATCCCGCTCACATCTCCATGTCCAATCAAGGCAACATGGATTTTTTTTTCTCCTCATTCAAGACACAGCATAAAAATGGCTTATCATCTTTTAAGTAGTGCAAATTTATAGGGCCTGAGTCACAATCACCATAAATCAAGGTGAATGCGCAAACACAAGAAGTGAAAAGTTAAACAGTGCATTGCAAATCACCGAGTGTCAATACGCTACGTTGCTATTTGTAGCCAGGAAAGGAAATTGGACTTTTTAATATGTAACACATTAACCTAACAGCGCCTACTTAAATGGAGTCGGGCTTTTAATGAGTTGACGTATGAACATAAGCACTCTTTCTGTAATTCCCCCAGCCTTAGCATAACAGTAACATTGTTAAATCATTAGCAGCCTTTTAACAAAATATTAATTCTCCCTAATAGAATGCTGATTAATACTCGTTGCTGTCGCTTGGTCATATCAAACAAGCAGTATTCACCTCATCAGACCTGCTACCGCTGAGACTTTAGAGCAACACAGAGCATCGCACCAATGTATTTCAAGTTGAGCTTAACTTGGTCTCAGTCAGCTTTGAGATCTGAGACTTTTAAGGTGTCCCTCTGCCTCCTGACCCCACATCTCCTAGGATCTTTTGTTTCATCCCCAATTTTGGCATGATTTGATCCGATGCACCACAACCTATTGCTCCAGAGTAGGACTGTGCAAAAAGAGAACTGCGCTCTCAGCTTCTTTGCACTTCTGTCCTAGAAGCTTTTTGCTTATAGAGGCTTTGATGATGCTGCTTCTCACCTGATGTTAGGAAGCCTTCATTTTCCTCCCTGCTTTCACTCCTCAGAGAGATGCTGTGAACCAAACATGTTGTCTCTGAAGCGCCTGCAGCATCTGGGAACGGCAACACGGCATAGAAAGGATCTTTGACTTTGTTCTGGGCAGACCTGGTGCTGATAGGCAAAGTTTTGGACACATATTGACACTGATAAGGACTTACACCTAGAGATCTGTATGAGGCAAAGGAGCTTTTATGATGAATGTTACAGCCACAGCAGGTAAAAGCTACGTTTTCATGCTATGCTCAGAGCAAGGGAAGAGAGATACGAACTTTTCAGCACTCATTCCGAGTTCGAGAAGGCAAAGATCACAGAAGGTAGGAGAAATGGATTCCTACTAATACAGTGGTTTTTCTCTCTCCCTCATTAGAAATTCTGCATAAGCAAGAATATTTAAGCCTGGAGCTTGGGCTTCTGAAAGGCATGAATTAACGAGCAGTCTTTGGTAGAAGGCTGTGGGATCAGCCCAGCTTTGCAGATGAAGAGTGAGCTGCTCAGCTGCAGTGGGTGGGCAAGAGCAGCCAGGGCCACTCTGCGAGACGTGGGATGGGGACAACAGGGCAGATGCTGAGGGTTATTGCAAGCACAAAAGGGCTGTAGCCAAAGAGATGAGCCTGACACCTTCTTCATGCTGTCACCTGAGGACACAGGCCATGATCTTGCTGCTCTTCCATCTACAAGATGGGCAAGATGCCACTTGCAAGAATCTCATGGATTCACAGAAGGATAAGGAGGAAATCTGGGACTCAGGCAGGGTCTAACCCTGCTCTGCGAGGTGCAGCAGAGGAGAACCTGAAACTCAACCAGATGCTCAAGCATTAGAGACTGGAAAACACCTCCATCGAATCACCGGAGAAGTGGACAATGCTTAGCTTGACTCACCAGCCTTCCTCCTCCTCCCACCATGGCTCCCCTTATTTTGAAACACTTTTTTTTCTTGCTTATTATGGTATTTTCATGGGCAGAGTGTGCTCGGGATGGTGTATAATGGGACCAACTGTGCAGAAATGTCATGCATGCAAAATCTATGCAAAGCCTCGCTATGCTTTTGCCCGAATCAATTTAAAGAAGACGCTCCATAAAACAGGATAAAGCCAGATTAAGTGCATACAAATGAGGCAGCCCAGCCAAGGTTTTCAGGATTTGTTGAAGGCAGATGGAATACAAATGGAGAAGGAGATTGCATGGGTGCCTGTGCAAAACACACTTGACAGATATATCCAGAGAGGTCGGAGGTGAAGGGAAGGAAACAGCCTAATGAGAATCCCCCTCTGCAAAGGTCATACAGAGACAGAGGGAACAATTGGCCAGACACGAGGCCTGTCTTACTTCACAGCTACCTGGTCTTTGGTTCTGCAGCCAACTCCCTGCATTAGCAGGACAGGCTGGTGCAGCAGGCAAAAAAATCTGCAGTGGCTTCATGAGAAATAGAGATATTAAATGAATCCAGCAGAGGGAAAACCCTATCGTTATCGCTGCCCCGATGTTGTTTGCTTTGCTTTTACATTTCTTTGATATTCTCTTATCATTCTCAATTTTCAACCTGCTGCAGATTTCCATCCCGGCAAGGCAAGGCAGACTCCACACCAGATCCTACTCCAGGACATGGTAACACTGGTATGCAAAATACGCCGTGAAATAAAGGCAGCAGATTGGGAACGTCTGTTCCCGTAATCTGAGAACGAAGGCAGCACATTTAAAATTGATGAAAGGAAAGACTATTTTTTTTCTTTTTTTTTTCACACAATTAGCTGGTAGGAAACATTGCCAGGAGATTTTGCTGAGGCTGAAAGCCTGGCAGGCTTCAAAAGAGAGTTGGACGTATATGCAGAGAGCAGAAACATCTAGCGATGGAGCTGTAGCAGATCTGGGGCAGGTTGCTCCAGCCTCCAGAGGCTTTTCCCAGTAAGGATCTGGCTTCCTGGAGAGATTCATCCAGCTAAATCCCACTGCAGGTGTGGGTGTGCATTGGGCAGCTCTTCCTCTGCCTGGTAACTAGAGGATCCTGTGGATCCTTCCCACTGGAGTTGGCCAAGGGATGGATATCTCCAAGATGATTCACTTCCTAGAAGGGCTATGGAATAGGAGTGAGCTGGTGGAGATGAAACGTGCTCCTTTGGTGTATCTCCTGTGAATATCCCAATGGGAGGCAAAACTTCCATCAGTTTCCATAGCTGTTCCGGTACTATCATGGATAAATCAGATGCAGACTCATCCAATACCAGAGCTCAGACATTACAGTCCCTATGGAGCTACTCCAATATTTTTCATAGGTCCTTGGGCAAAACTGTGTCTTCAGGCTGGGGAAAAACTCACCTGGAAGCAAAGAGCGAGGTCTTTGGGCCTCATATTTGGAATTTGGGGAGATACCAGTGCAAGGAGAAGCAAGTGCTGTGGGTTTGCACATCTTTACATCTCTAGGGAGCGCAGACTAGCAGAGACAGAGGGTGCTTCCCTTGGTTGGGTGTACCACACACAGCACCGAAACCCATCTGTTGTTTTCTTTCAGGGCATATTTTAGAGAAAATTTATTCAGAATCTATTTAGACCATCCTAAATATTTCACTGGCACTGTTTAAGATATTCCCACAACTTCAAACCGACATATGGCTCTAGGAGGAAAAGAATTGAAACTAATGACTACGAAACTCTGAAAACGATCTGCAGTCCCTTCTCAACCAAAAAGAGCATTTAATGCCTGTTAGTTCAAAAAGTTAAGCGATCACAGAAGTTTATGTATCTGGAAAACCTACATCTACGTTTTTTTTAGGTGGTTGCTTGCAGAAAACTTTGTTATTCAACTACTCGGCTCTTTGATAGCAACCTCATGTGGGCAGTGGATACCTGAAAACGCTGCGTGGGGTGAGAGTTTGCCTCCCAACACTAAAAATCCTGTGGCCAAAGGATCGGTCACATATTCTATTTTCACTAAGAAGCAGAAACTTGCAGAAAGCTTGGCCTCCCAAGCGTGAAACGCTTTCACTGCTCTTCAAAAAGTCACTTTTCATAAGCAAAACTTGGGGAGGAAGCACTGCAGCCTTCAAAACACACACACACATTGCTGCTTGTTCTTATTTGTTCATTTCTGCACGCTCCCTTGAATAGCTGTGCCCTGCGAGGGAAATGCCAGCAGGTTTTCCTGGCCAAGGAGAGCTGGCTCCGCAAGCTATGGGACCATGAGGAGCTGCATTGAGGAGGAAGGAGAAGAAAACACTTCGGCTCTGGCTCGTGCTGTTTGTGGTTGAATAATTTCAGTTTTAGAGTTTAATTCAGGTGTCTCTGAAGCTGACGATTTCTCTACCTTCTCATAAACAACGAGCCTGTCATTTAATCATGAGACTGGTTTTGGCCGCGAGACCAAAATGCTGCTTGGTTTGAGGGGTATTCATAGATGCTGAAGGGAGACCAGAGGAGCTCCTGTGCTCTCCTTGGAGCAGTTTGAGGACTTACCCCTGCCAGGTCCCAACTCTTTCCCTCCGCTTCCTGTGCCGGTGGGAAGTGTCCTGGGACATCCATGCAGACATCCCGTGTTCCTGGCAAAGATGCAGCCTGACCTGCTGGTCCTCAGCCCATGAGGGCATCGGTTGCTTGGAATCAGAGGTCCCCAACATTGAAAGATAAGCAAAATCCTTTTGGTATTCAGATGTTTGTGAGGTTTTTGACCTCAAAAACACTGGTTTGAAGCTGACTTTTCCTTAGTCTAGAGCACAGTTATCCTTAGGAGGAGCAAACCTCCAGGTCTCCCCATCCCTCTTGTCTCCACAGTGAAACACTCTCCTCCCTTTACTCCACCAAGGGACGCTGCTCCTTGCTGGTTATCTCCTCTGACTGGGGGAGAAGCAAAAGAACATAGAGCTGGCAGAGATGTTTTCCTACTTTCCCTTTTCCACACCCTCCCCAAAACAAAGACTTCACACAGAGACTTGGATGATGGCAGATGACTGTTTTCTTGCCAATAAAGAAATAAAAGAGTGGGGGAAAGGCAGGGACAGATTTTGAGTGTGCAGAAATACTGCTTGGGGATTTTCTTTGTATGACAGGGTTCCCTTAGGAAATACCTTGCCAGATCTTTTCCATGTTTTCAGTACTCAGACTTTCAAAATAACATTTTTATTTTATGAAAAATCAACCCAGCTAGGAACACAAACGCAAGGTCATTCTTGGTAAGTGACGCTTGATCTTCATGAGCTTTTAATAAAATAATGCCAGGGCTCTAGATTGGTGCTGCCCCTGTGCAAAAGCAGAGTAGGATCTTGGGATTCCCTTAGAAACAAGGAATATGAAAGGCAGAAAACCAAGCAGATGAGAAATATTTCTTTCTTCCCTGGCTTTTGGGCACGCCTGGCACAGTAGGGCTGGGGGACACACACCATGGGAAACGTCCCCATAGATCTGCAAGTGGAGCAGTGCATAAAGGCAGCCCAGCCATGTCTAGGCATCCCGCGGGAGAAATATCGAATGAAACATCAATTGTGGAAGAAAGGAGCAGACATCCCAAGCAAGACATTCCACAAGGCTTTATGCATCCCTAAGGAGGGATCATTAAGAGTTTTCCTACCAGCCTCGTGAACTGGTGCGTTGCCAGACGAGGAAACCCAAGGACAGAGTTTCCATGTCAAACACCACATCCCTGCCTTGACGGCTGCCTCGGGCGTCCAATTCCACCGACTGCCAGCTCCAGATTAGGACCGTGGGTTGGTTGGAGGTGATAAGGCACAAAGGCCTTCGTGGGACATGTACAATCCCTGCAGGGTCCTGGCAAAACAACCTGCCAGCCTGTTTATAAAGGCCCTGTTCCTACGTCTGCTATGGGGAATGGTGTTTAGGCATCGTGGGTGCAGCTAAAGAAAAGGAAATGCGATGGGAACTCCAGGACTTTGAGTGCTACAGAACAAAGGACCTTAGCAGTGAGGCTGGAGAGGGTAACAGGCAAGGGATGTTTCCAAAACAGCGTTTCACTAGCACTGTATCAGCGTTGAGAGGGCTGATGTTGGGTCTAATGATGTTGGTTGGGTTGATCCTGGCTTTTCTGAGCATAGACTGCTTGAACTGCTGCACCTTCCTCTGGCCTTCGAATGGCTTGGACTTGAGAAAGGCAACACTGCTGTCCTCCTGCTTCAGCCCTGGGGAGAAGGGACAGGTCACACCATGGGTTTCCCCATGAGGCAGAAATTCCTGCTCTCGACCGTCTCTAACACAGGGCTTTTCTATTGCCTATATTCCCTGTCTTTAAATTATCCCTTAAAAATGACAAAGTCTAAATAAAGCCCTTCTAGCTTTCGGTAGGCTAATAAAGATTGCTGTCCCGTCCCTACCCTGAAGACGATGGAAATCTCCCCTGTGGAGCTCCTCCAAACCAGAACCCGCCAAGGCAAGACACCCTTGCACGGCCGCGAGGAGCCTGGGGTGCCTCCATCCTGCTCACAGCAGCTTGGCTGGCTCTTGTGCACGGAGAATTAGAAGAACAGAAACCGTCTCAGGAGTCGGGGGGAAGACTTCTCCTCTTCCTACAGCAACAGCTGTTTGGGACTCATTTGTATGCCGTTCGTTTGCAAAGCCGTCCGTGGTCATTTATTTAGCAACCTGCCTGGAGCAGATGCTCCAGAAAGAAACGTGCTGCACGGAGAATCCTCTGCGGAGCCTCCTTTGGCTCCGGGCAGGGGATTTTTGGCAAGCAGGAGAAGGGGGGTGACAGAACCCTGTGGGTTAAGCGTACAAAGGTGTCTGTACACCTTTACACCCTGGGCCAAGGTCTGGCTTTAAGGACCCAGCTCCAGGTTAGCATGAGGCTCTCCAGACCTCCTCCTAGCAAGCGAGCCCGGACTCACATCCCGTTGTCTCTCCAGACCCTTCCGCAGCAGCCGGGAGCTCAGACCCCACTGCAGAGCCCCGAGGTCCCTCCAGCAGCTCTGCTGGAAACGGCCCTGCAAAGAGCCCCCAGACTAGATATAAAACTCCATTACAGGGAGCGGAGTGGGGAAGGCAGGCAGGCGAAGCAGATAACGATTCGCAGCAACAAAGGAGCGATTTTTTTTTCTTTTCTGCTTTTTTTTTGTTCCAAAAACAAAGGCGAGACTGAAGAGCGCCTGCTTAATTTGTGGATTTCACAGATCCAGCTCGCTCAGGAGAGGGGGGAAGAATCAACAAAAAGCCCAACAACAGGCATGGAAAAAGCCCCAAGTATTAATGGCAGCTGATCAATAACTAATCCGCGGTGTTCCAGTTACCAACTTGATGGAGAAAATTCACGGTGCTTAAGTAATTCCAACTAATCTTAATGAATGCCTCCATGCCTACATGCCTGCAGAGCTGTGTGAAATTTATAGAAAAATGTCATTTCGGCTCTCTGAATATTTTTTTCTCCCCTCGCAGTCATCAAAGGAGCATAAAAAATGCTCTTAGAAATCTGCTATCTCTCTCTGCCAGATGAGGGCTTCAAAAGGCAAGCACTCTTTTTTTATTTATTTTTTTTGTCGTAAGCAGGGAAGATTATGAATACATTATCTAGTTAACATTAAAAAAAAATCAAAACACCCAATTTTACATTCTTTCTTATTTATCCCATGCCTCGGTCCCCTTTGTGTACCTCACCCTCTTCCCTACTGAAGAATATAATGCCAAGTAGACAAATCGGCTACAAGTAGGAAACGTTGATACGTATTTTTTTTTTTTTTTTGCTCTATTTTTATTTGGTGCTACTTAGGCGAATTTCAAAGGGAAAGATCAATATGGTGGTTTGAAGCCTTCTCTGTCTTTTCCCAGTGAAAGCTGATGAGTTCCTCTTAAGTTTCTTTGCAGCCTGCAGGAGAGAAGTCTGCGGAGTTGTCACTGAGCTCGCAAGGAACTGGCTGGGGCTGGAGGCAGCGCTGACAGTGAGAGGAATGAGCTTTTACAAAGAAGGCAAAGGGATACAGGAACAGAGGGGACTGGAAAATCGGGAAAATCAAAGAGGAGCTTTATTTTTCCCTAGGAATTGCCAGGAAATCACTGGGAATGGCCGGAGTAGTTTCCATGTGGTCAGTCAAGGCAGGTTGTGAAGGCCAAAGGCAATCCCTGCACTGTCACAGGGCACCCATGGGGCTGGGGGAGACCCAGGCACAAGTCCCAGTGCCACGGATTCAGTCTCCCCATCCCAGATGGACACCCTATAGCCTAGCACCCTGGGACGAAGCACGGAGCTGCAGCATGGGCAGGACGGCTCGTTTGGAAGACATCCTAGGAGATTTCCAGCCTAATCAATTTGGGCTCTTCATCCGTGTAGAAACCAGTTTTGCCTTTCCTCAGCGGACAGTTTTGTCCGTGCAACTTGTATTACTCCCAGAAAATGCCTGACATCAAAAGGGTCCCTTTTTCTCCTCCATTCCCCTTAGGGTCTGGCTATGACTGTCATAAATTGATGTACAAAGTATGAACAGGATGATTTTTTTTTTCTAACAACTTCAGCAATCATTGTAGTTCATAACTAGGCATGCAGGGTTTTTATTAATTTAACAGTGTTATTCCCCTTATGAAATATTCATCCCATAGGATTTCTGTGCACATGAAGGTTTTGAAGAAATTGATCTGCAATGCAGCTACTCCCTTAAAAGAATGATTTCTTTATTATCTCTTCCTTTCAGCCACACCACGCATGTGAATGGTGACTGATGAAACCAAACAGGCACCATTTTAATTGCGAGCGAATTTAGTGTCGGGGCGAGCGCGGCGGCTGCATCGTGGTGCAAACGCTGCTGCTCCTGCTGCCTTCGGCAGCCCGGCATGTCCTGGACCTCCTCCCGCCATCCCACCTGGCTCCACGGACACCCTGTCACCCTGTGAAGGGACACCCCGCTGGCGGGACGAGACAACCGCCCTGGGGACCATCGCGGTGCCCCGACCCGGCCAGGCAATTCAGCACGTGGCAATTCAGCTCCTCCGGTGCAGACCGAGCCCTGCGGACTTCAATTGCGCCGTTATCTCCCCTCGTTCCCGTGCTGTTTTACAAACAGCCGTGCAACGCGCTGACAAACGCTGTCGTGTCCCTCCTGGGCCGGCTCGGGTGGGTGGTGATAGCCAGCTTGCATCTGGCTGCGAACGCAGCACCGCAGACGAAACGTCCCCGCCGATGTCTCCCATAAGGTGACCGACAGCGTGGGGTGATGTAATTAAAAAGCAGGATTTAAAGGCTTGATAAAGGGGAGTGATGGGAGCTGTTCTGATAGCCAGCACTGGCTGGCACAGCAAAGCACTGCACTGAGCTGTTGCTGGAAACATCTCGGAGGGAAAGCGGCAGCTCTGCTCCAAGCCATGGAGCTCTGTGGCTGCTTTTTGGGATGCACATGCTGACATCACACCCGGACACTGCTTGGTCTTGCGCTGTGCCCTGGTGCTTGGAGACCTCTGCTCAAGGAAGCTGAGCCCTCCAGCCTTCCTTCCACAAGTACCTCAGTATCCAGAGACACCCCTGGTGGCACCACATTCCCCCAAAGGAGACTGAAGAGAATAGTTGTAAGGCAACCTGTGCCAGAAGTGACATAAAAACTCACCTTCATATAAATCTATAACCAAACACCTCTTATCTCGGTCTCTGATGGACGCAAGGTGCTGTGACCACACTGGGCCTGAGCTCCTGGTAAAGGAGCTGAAAGTATTCAAAGAAATTGCCCAAAGACAGCGTAGATCTAACCAACAGGTTGATTTAATAGGGAAACATCACCCTGGAAATCAATGAAATGTAAAAACCGTCTCACTACAAAGGGAATTGAAGACATTTGTAACACATCAGTGTCATTTTTGGGGTATTGATGGATGTTACTGAGAGCAGCTATTTGACAAGTGCCCATTGGAGACCCAATAGCAGCCGGCCCAGCCACAGAGCAGGTGAAATAGTGTTGCTTGTGGGATATGGTGTCGTGTGTGGGACCTCACGGACGTCCAACCCCACGGACAACCTCCTAAGGAGGCCCTGAGCTGTGGGGTTTTGAGGGGTTTCAATGATAAACACAGCATCACGTTTCTCCTCTGTGGGTCAAAGGATGCTGCTGCAAGAACATCCATATATATATACACACACACATATATATAACACATATATAATATATATATGTATTCATATCCTTTCTTGGCAGTGAAATCAGTCCCTTTATACCAAATATTGAAAACCTCCATGGACTACGCTGCAGAGATTTGCTTTCAAATGTGTATATCCTTACTTCCAAGGAGAATCGACTTATGATAAATATATTAGAGATCCTCCAGAACCGTGACATGGTAATTATAATGAGAATGCAGGTGAATTGTGTTGATCTAGTCTGGCTCCCTGACCCCGCTGCTCCTTATGTCTACAAGACGGCGGCACGAGGCAGCATCGGATTCCAAAAAACATGCCAAGGACTCTGCTGCCTGCAACTAGCAAATAAACCCGATAGATGTGGAGGCTAAAACTGCTTATATGCGCATAGAAAACTTAGCATCCCCGTCTAAGGGGACTATCCATGGCAAAAATTCAGTTGGTGTTAAACACAGTTAGCTGAAACACAAGATGTTAACTGCTGAAATTCCGTTCCATATTTACCTGACCTGCAGAAGCAGCTTGTTCCTTCCTAGCTGTAAAAGCTACTGGTACTTCAACAAAATAGAGTCATTTATTTCTGATCTTCTTTTTCTTTTCAATCTTTATTGAGCCAGAGGTCATTTTTTACTGTGCTTGTCTAAGACCTAATACACACCTTGCTTAGACTCCTAGGCATTCGTTTTGTTTCACAAATCATTCACATGCAAACCTTGCCTCATTCACTAAAAACTTACGCACAACCAGACACAAGAACATCTCCTTTCATTTCATTCATTCCTGGCCCTTTAGCTAAATTCTTGTACTAGGTAGTCCTTAAAAAGAAAAACCTGAAGGAAAAAAAAAGGGTTCGAGGAATGCACCTAAATCCAGTTCTCTGGCACTGTTAAAACCCTGTTCTGTTTTTCTGCAAGCAAGACAGACTTGCAAAGAGTAGTAGTGGTGAGGACACACACAGCCCCAGTATCGGATCACTGCAGTGTAGGGGCTGAGACCCCACTTCAACCTAGGACAAAGTTTGCGTAAACTCCCCGTTATTCCCAAATCCGGAGAGCTTTTCACCAGACTCTTGCATCTCTCCAGTATTTTCCTTCTGCAACCACTGCAGCAATTGCAGCTTCTTCCAGGAGATGGCATGAGGCTTTCTGCAAAGAAGGAGAACCGAGATGGAGAATTAAAAGTAGGAGGAAAGAATACACCTGGCGAGGAGAGATGCCGCCCGTGAGCAGGTTTGCTCAGGGTTAGACTGGGGCGGCCACCTGCAGATGTTCACTTAAGTGTCATCACTAAGAGTCATGCACAAAAGTCTTGAGCTTCCCATCCTAACTGGCTGTTCCTGGTTAAAGATTAACCAGGAACGGCTATATCCTGCTTCATAGTAAGGTCTAGCTATGCTGGAAATAACCATGAATCATGGAATCCTTAAGGTTGGAAGGGACCTTTAGAGATTATCTAGTCCAACCTCCCTGCACACGCAGGGTCACCTAGAGCACATGGCACAGGGCACAGGGCTGAGTCCAAGTGGGTTTTGAAGATCTCCAGAGAAGGAGACTCCACAACCTTTCTGGGCAGCCTGTTCCAAGGAAGCAGCTGGTGCTGAGGAGACGGGAACCTGCTCAGAGGCTGTCACCCTGCTTGCAGGGACAGTGCCGCTGTGCATGAGGCGCTTGCAGGATTTCGAAGGAGAGGATCCAGGCACTGAAAATATCCTCCATCTTCACAGCTGCATCCACTGGCCCCTTGAAGCAGACTGCACATCCTGCATGTCCCAAGCTCGCCGGCCCCAGGCAGGCAGCTGCGGTGAAACCCTGCCCTGCTGAAGCCAGTGCTTCTGCTTTGAGCTCAGAGACGCTATTTTTGCCCCTGCTGCAGCAGCATCAGGAGCTGCTGCGACGGATGGGGACTCTGCTAGCGCACACAGCCAGGCTCATCATCGCACCCAAGCCAAGGGCGCCCGAAGCTCCAGGCTCTAAGGGCGTCCCCCAAACTCATCCACTCGAGACAACCTGTCATTACGACGGCAGGGATATTTTCAAAAGAAAGAGTACTCTGTTCAGGAATTGATTTTTGGCACACTTTTGTGGGACATTATTGAAACCATTCATAAAATTGCTATTCTCTATTCACATCGTATCATGTAAGAATTGGAGCAATAACGTTGAAATGAAACATTTCAATCTCAGTTAGCATGGATTGTTTCAGCCTTATTAAAACACTCCAAGGTCAAAGGAAAATATTGTTTGAGTAGTTTTCTTGGTGAGGAAAAAGTGGAGATTTGTCTCTGACCTGCTTTGGGTAAACTGTAACTTTTGAAATCTCAGATTTACGTGGGTGAAGTGACTCCAAATTTTGACCTATTTTAATTACACTTCCAACCTATGGACAAGCGATGTCAACTGGAATGAGTCTGCTCTTGGACTCCTGTATGGTTTGGACTGGGGTCAGCAAACACCGCTGAGACTGCGAGGGCAGCAGAGGGACTATCCGATGAATTATGTAGGAGCTCCATTATGTTTAATGTAAAGATGATGAGAGGAACAAAGAGCCTGTGTCTTTAGAAATGTGTGAAATCTCCACATTCTTTGGTGGCCAGAAGCAGGGAGTGCGGGCAGGGAGGTTGTGCTATACGTATGTGATTGGGTACAGTTGACCTCAGAGAAAATAGGAGAGGGAAAGACAGATCCTTATCAAAAAATGACCACAGAATGAACCTTAGTAGAGTAGGCACAAGTGTAATGAGTTAATGCATATTAACTTTCACACTCAGCGGAGGCATAAAGTCACTTTAATTGGAGATGTGATGTATGACCAGGGAGGGGGAACACATCAAGGAGCAACATATGTTGGCCGGGAAGTCTGTAACTTCTCAGTACCTTGGCCAATGGGGAAAAGAAGAGGGCATACCTCGGTTGGGAAATGAGGATAAAAGGAGGCTGCGCCCTCCTACAATTGGAGAGACCCCATGTGGACTCTCCCTTTATTTAAATGAAGTTTTAGGGCTCCTCAGTCTCCTTTGTGGACATTTAGTTCTTGACAGAGAGATTTTCCGAACAATAAGAGTGATATTTATCCCAACTCGTGCTAGCCTCACGGCTGCTCTCTGGTCAGAGTTGCCTTAGCTCCTCCTGATCGAGCTATCTCCAGAGAGCAACCTGACAGCTCCCAAGTGAAGAGACAGTGCATATGTGCACGAGACCCAAGCGGTGCTTCTCCATCCCCCTGAAGCTGATGGGTTTCAACTCCCTCCTCTTGATGGGTTTGCTGTGGGTCTGGCCAATGCAGTGCATGCTTTTTGAGCTGACACTGGGTCTCTGGAGTGCACTGATGGAGACAGTGAGCCCAAAATGTCATCTGTGTGCGTGCATTTGCAAAACCTGGGCTTTGTCAGGAGGGCAAAGCATGGCTAGGCTGATTCTAGAGTCTGAGAGGAGCAGCGGATCCGCCCAGGGTTGCTTCGGGGGACACTGCCGGAGGCATCTTTCAAAGCAGGTGTGTTGTACACATCAGATATGTTCTATAGGGACTCCTTCAGACAGCAAGTTCCAGCTTTAAGGACTGATATATCAAAAGGCTTTAAAACCTGGAGACGGACTCAGGTTCTACTTGTGTTGATACTTTCAAGGAAACAGCATGCATTAAATCAAGGACAGATGGAAAATCTCTACTAAGCACTTGCCTTGGGATAAAGTAACTTCATTTTGTGCTCATCCCTCAGGGCAGATGTCTGCCTTAATTCCAGGATTTCCTTGGCGCTTGCTTTTCAGAGGCGCCAAGCTCCTGAACAGGTACCAGCTGCTGAGAATCCCCACTCCTGTTTCGAAGAACCTGGGGCCGTGTATCTACATCTAGGACTAAGAAATGGACAGAAGAAGTTGAGGGAGGGGGCAAGACGCGGCGCTCTGCTGCTGGGCTGCGGCTCGCACACCGTGACCTTGCTGTGCAAACCGTTCTCTTCCCCTCGCATGTACAATTTGTGTCTTCTGCTGCCAAATTTAGGGCTTTCTGTCAGGGCCAATCACTGATATTTCTCTCTTCATCTGGTTTAACTTGCTTGTAGTAAACTCATCGCTTGGAAAAATGTGTGCGTTTTTCTTTTCCCTACTTTATCTTCCTCCCTATATTAATCCCCTTGTAGTCTTCCACCCTCATCTGCAATACGCGGGAATGAGGAAAAAAATGTCTTTTAATTATTTAGCATATAATTAGGATTAAGTTTCTATGTTTTCTCTCGCAGAAGCCACTAGAACTTCCTTCAGCACGGCAGCACGTATCTGTAACCAGACTTTGCCTTTCTACATCATTAACAAACAGAGCTTTATGGAAGCCTGGCAGTTTGTCATCCCTTTATCACTGAATAGAAAGCAAATGCTGGAAAACTCTTGCGCCTCTTGTCTCCTTTGAAAGACTCTAATACCGTCTCATCATAGTTTCTCTGCAGGTCACGCCAGGAAAAGATTCCTGCAAGGTCAGGTCTGCTGAGAGGCATAATGAAATGCTGGACCTCAACAGAATTAGGGGATCAGCTGGGCAGGCAATATTGGCTTTAAGAAAGAGCATCTCTCTCTCTCTGAATTCACACCACTGGCTCCAGCCAACATGTTTGTAAAGAAACAGAATAAAACAAAGTCTTTGAAGGGTCTTATCTTTAACTAACACTCAGTGGTTTAAATCTTAGAGACCCGGGGCTGCTGTGACTCGCTGCTTTTCATTCTCCTGCCCAGTTTCTGAGGCCACCTAACCTCGCTGATTGGTTTCCCCTTCCTGGAAGCGGGAGGAACAGGGAACCTCGTCTCTGGAACGGCAGAAAGCCTTTCTTCCCAAACACAACCCTGTGACCACACTGAGGGATGTCACAGGGAATGAGCAGCCCCTGGCAGGCCCAGATAACACATTCCCCTCTGCCGGACACTGTGTAGTTATCTGTGATTCTCAGAGTTCATATTTGTAGTAGGAAGACCTAAGATTGAGTGTTATAATCGTTCTCTTTTCCCTGGATTCTGTCTTTACGCTTTATTCTCCCAGACTAAAAGCATCCAGAATTATCCAGAAAATAAGCTGACATGGATGAGGATACGAGTCTCACTGCTTTGTTTCCTCCGTATGTGAACCAAGCCCCCCAAGTGACCTCGTAAGGAGCAGTGACACCCTTCACAAGAGCAGCTGGGCTTCTCAATCATTTCCAGCTGCCGATCGCAAAAGCACCTTTAGAGCCTGAAGGCTCCATTTCCTCAACAGGTTAAAACATTTCACTCGTATTTGTGCAAACTTGATAAAAGAACAGAGGATCTCAAGTTGGAAGGGGTTCAAGATGGATGGGATAGTGCTGGGATGCTCGGACCACGCTGACTTTCCTAACTGGGGGGATGAACCGGTCCTTTCCAGGTGGGAATTTCGGGACCCTCCCCTTTCCTCGCTCCCTCCCTCTCTCGCCTCAGCGAGGCGCGACTGACCCTCGTGTCACGTGGCCAGTAACGGCCACGCGCGGCGGTTAACGCTCGTGTCACGTGACCAGTAACGGCCACGCGCGGCGGTTACGGCTCGTGTCACGTGACCAGCCCGGGGGGAGGTCGTGCGCTCGTGGCAGGCCACGTGATCAGTAACGGTCTCAGCGCGGCGGTTAACGGCCGAGCGCGTCGGAGGCGGCGGGGTTAGGAGGACCGGGCAGCCCAAGTAGTCCGTATGGAGTCCGGCTTCGTGCTCCTGTTTGTGGGTAATGATATATCTGGGTTTGTTCGATGTCTTTTAAGTTACTCACGCGAGAACATTTAATATTTGTGCAGGGATCACGTCAGGTGAAGACTGAGAGGTCACAGCCCGAGCTGAGTGTCCTTAGCCCGCCAGGAAAATGTGGTTTTGGCTGCCATTAACTGCCCCGTGGTGTTAGTTCTGCTAAACCTAGTTGTGCCCCATGGTGAGTCCCCTGTGGAAGCTGCTCTGCTTGGTAATGAGGCCGTTGTGCTAGCCCTTGGACAGCATTAGGGTGCGGGTATCCCCTTCCCTGGACACCTCTGTGTGGCCTCAAAATGCAGGGCAAATTATCACTCCCTGGAACAAGGAATACCCATGCAGTAGCTAAGGGAATAGGGGAAGGTGTTTGCACTGTGAGCATCAGGTAATCAGATCAACAGCCTTTCTGGGCTGTGTGTGTGGGGAATCGTTTGCTATAACACATAGTGCATGCAGCCTGGTAAGGCAGAGCTGCCTCTGCGAGGTAATTTAAGAAACTTGCATTTATTTAGGAAGAGTATTTCTCTGACTGATTAATCGCGTGGGTGGGTATGTATGCTGGGAAAGGCAATAATGTTTACTGGAATTGTACTATAAATGGTTGCTAACTTCTAATTCACCGCATGGCAAATATTATAATTGATACTACAATATGTTAACATTCGGGGCCCGATCTTCTCTTTCACATGGATTTATTTTCATCCCAAAAGGTTTCAAAGATCTTTTTCTGAGGCTCTACTTTGAAAGGAGAATAAGGCGTCTTTTAAAGAGACACGTTCTTGAGCTTTCATTTGCAGAAATAAATTCCTTGAAAATCGGTAGATGCTTTTTAAAAATTCTCTTAGAGAGCTGAGTTGCACAAGTTGTAAATGTATTAAATTTGGCCAGCAGATAATTTTTGGGAAGTGGTCATTATTGTGGCAAAATAGGGAGAAATCTTTCTTTTTAAGCTGTAACTCACAGAAGAAATATGATTACAGCCATGTGTGAAGTTATAGGACTGAAATAGAGTAGTGCAGTAATGAGAGATTACAGCACTATTATACCTACCTTTTATCAAACAACTAATATTATGCATGGTTTTTAAATGTTCCTCTGCAGTATATTTTTATGCTTAAGCTCTCGGGTTCAGACTCTCAAATTTTATTTAGGTGATGGATTTCTAGCTGAAGTCGCTAGAAGTTCAGCAGCAAAGTAACATTGAAATACAAGTCCAAGCACTGGAAGAGTGTTTCCATTTTGTGCACAGAGCTCGGGGTCCTGACTCCCATTATTAACTCCTGCCGAGGTTTTCCAATTCATAAATATCTTGGCATAATAACTGGATATAGGTTTCATTTGCTTTTAAATGAGAGTTTGATTTAAGCAGAGAATCTGGGAGGATGTTCTGCAGCTGTTTAAACTTAGTGTTAGTCGCCCTAATTAACAAATGACCCTTGCTACTATGTTAATTTCTTTTTGATATAGGGATTTTGAGGAGAGAGCCCTGTTGCTGTATTTCCTTAGAGCAGGACAGGCATCCAGGCAAGGTTTGTACGTTGACAGCTTTTCCTTTCCCACTTTTCCTGGCATTTTTTTTCTGTATTTCAGAGGTCTGAGGTTTACAGCTGTGTGTCTAACTGCAGACTTGTTGTAGCGTGGGGTTTGGGGTTTTGCTTGTTTGGTTGTTTTTAAGACAGAGCTATTTATGTCTGGACTCGATATCCTAGTGAGAGAACTGATGCTTTTAGTAGTAAAATAGCACTGGGCAAGATTGTACAAAGAAAGCAACTATTTTTCCATGTTCCAGCTTTTTGCCCTCATAGGGTGTGGATATGTATAGTCTCCTCAGATGAAGTTCTCCTCTTATAGCAAAGTATATGCCTAACATTACCTCTGACTTTGGGAGGATTGCCATATATCCCATCTGTGCTTGCGTATTAATTACACATCTTTTCTCTGATTCAAATTGCCTGTTTTGCACAAAACCGAGATGTTATCCTTACTGAGGAAATGCCATTGCACAGAGACTCTTAGAACAGCTATATTCATGTTCTGAGGCTCTGGCTTTTATTTTTGTGTGGGATCAAAATAAAGCCAATATCCCTTCCAGACATTGTGATCTCTGCTACCTTGTTCTCTTCAAAGACCTCTGTTATCCACTTACAAAGAACATATCTGCTTTAATTTCTCTTGAGTTGGTGGTTCCTGTAGCTAGCAAAGCGTTTCTCGGTGAATAGCATCAAAAGATGGTATGTACTGTTGAACTGGCAGGATCCTGGCTACCTGGCAACCTTTACAATCCTTTCTTTTGCAGAGATGTCACCTTGTTAGCCCGGTACATCCCACCCACTTGACCCAGGTGTTTGGGAAGAGAGCTGTCTCTGGAGGTTAGACTGCAGGTGGCAGCAGCAATCTTTCCCTACAGCAGCTGGAAATGCTGCAGCAGCCTTCATTGATTCCTGTGCATAATTTAGCTCCTTACAAAACCAGCTCCGTAGTAAAACAGAAGACTGTAAGCAGAGAGTGCAAAGATTATCGTCTAACAACTGAGATGTGGGGGCACTCTTGTTTTTCCCCTCCCTTCTCCTATGCTTAAGAGGAATGCAGACGATTGGAAGACAGAACAAAAAAGGATCTCTGCATTGCACAGTACCAGACGTACATGAAAAATCACATTTATGTGCAGTGATTGCTTAGTCTGGCTGGATTTTGTTGGAGTCCTTTATTGAGCAGCTTTGGGGTTTTTTTTTTTCCTATGCTTTTTGTGTGTGTCTCTATTGTTTCCTTTATTCCCTCCTGTTCTTTCTGTGCTTTACTATGATAACAGGGAGTTGTTACTTGACGATACCAGTAACCAAAGGCAGCAAGTCATTTTGTACATTGTTATTCTGGGCAGAGAGACAGACCTCCAAGCTCTGGGGATTTCAGTGCTTGGTACCTGAACTTTCTGGCTGACAGTGGGTATCAGTTTCCAAAGCTCCTGGTGTTGGCTGTTTTACCTGCCCACACATTACATGGTGTGTGCCCGGTAGCCTCCCTGCAGATGCTGCTTTGATCATTCCTGCACAGCCTTTGTGCCGCTTGCTGCAGTTCTTGAATTCTTCTGTGCTCTGTCACTTGGACAACCTGCTCCAGACTGAAGTGTATTTCCTTAGGGGTTGCAGCACAAGCAGGGAAATCCAGTCTGTAGAAGAATGGCAGATATTTGCACAGTGGTTTTAGCTAAATGCTCTGGGCGTTGCCCTGTAGCTGGGCTCATACTGCCAGGCCTGGTGTTAGTGTCTCTGCTGAAGTCAGGTGGGACTTCATTAGTGTTGTGTGACTTTGGGGTTGGCGGCAGAATGTTCTCATGTGCTAAGCATGTAACCACCATGTGTGCTCTGGCTGGTGACTGTCCCTCCCTTTGGCTGAAGGACTTGCCACCACCAAGCTAGAGGGGACAGTGAGTTAGGGGACTTGTCATTTCCTGCTGCGGTGAAAGCAGGGGAAATGCTTCCCCTTCAGTGGGGTCTCCACGCTAAAACAACTGGACAGGTTTTTGGTAATGAGCCAAGGTGCAAGGACTCTGGGGTTCTGCCTCTCATGCATCTGTCCCAACCTTGCTGTGAGACCTCCTTAGAAACCATGCAAATCTGAATTGTTCAAAGTGGAGCTCACAGGCTATTTAGTATGGATTGTGTCTCAGGTGGGGTACATTTAAGATTCTGTTGCAAGCTCAGTTGCAGCCAGTTTTGGAATTCTGCAGCATGTGCTATGGAAATACTGTTTGCAATGCAGCACTGCATGTTGTGGCAACAGTTCACAGCACACGTGAAAGAGCAGTGATATATACAAACAAGGCTGCAGAAAATACCTGGGCTAATTTAACACCTTCCCGCTATGAATACACATGTGTATATATATATATATGTAGTATGAATGTAGAGATTTCATGGTGTTGGGGGGGATGAGGCCAACAAGCCTCTGTAGGTCTGAAGTCCAGTAAGTGTCTTGCAAGCTGTCTGTGGCCCAGAAGGTGTGTGATGGTTAGTGTGGCAAATAATTTAGGGCTTCCTGAGAGAAAAAGCCTTCCAAAATTTGTTTTAGCTTTTTTTTTTAAAAAAAAAAAAAAAAAAAAAGGACAAAGGATTGCAAAGAGGTATAGGAGTTTGCCTGTTTCCAAGAGAAATGTCTGGAAAGGCAAGGTAAGGAAGCTCTATTATGTTTCAGCAGTCTATAATTTCAGTATCTGGCACTTTGTTCAAGGTCCAGCATTTTAGGATCTCCAGGGGCTCATGCAGACTCCTTGGGAATAAAGGGCAGTGTTGCCAGTTAACTGTTCCTATGCCCAGTGGCCTGTGTTCTCCTAAACAATATGGATGGGAGAAACCTGTGGAGCCCTAGTACTCCTGCCTCCTTTCCCCACTCCCACCAGTCTCCCCTCTTCGAAAGATGTAGCTCTTTTATAAAGCTACAGCTGCTTCATCTGGACTGTTTGAAGGAAACTGTTCTCCTGCTGGTTCTGAGATGGGCTGTTGTTTTTGCATATGTATTGCCTGGGAGACCCTTTAATACATTTCATGTATTTTTGCACATAGTTAAGACTTGCTAACTCTGATGCGAATCATGATTCTTTCCTGATTTGACCAGATTATTTCAGAACAAAGACCCCTGGAGAGAAATCCAAATACTTTCTATTGACATTTTCCAAATGTTATTTTTTTGTTCTGCTTCTTTTTCTTTGAGCTTGCTTTTCATTTCAGAACTTTATTTAACTTCAGGAAATTCAAAAATGTTCTAAAAAGACTTCTAATTTTGTTGAAGCGGATATTGTAGTCGACCCAAAATAGGTTTCCTTTTCTCTCTTCACCAACTTTCACAATGTGCAAATCAATCAAAGAAGAAAAATGTATTGTTTGCCTGAAACTTCTCATCCAGTAACAATCGGGTAGGGCAAAGTGATTGGGTTTATGACCCCTGGGTTCAAAATGTCTGGTTTAGAACATTCATTTTTTTTTCTCCCTGCTGAGTGGAATGACAGAATCCTGGATCTGTCCCTGGTTCAGGTGTGAATTAATCCAGAAAGATTTTTATTTCTGTCTTTACAGTGAGAGATATTTGGTACCTCTAATGCCAGCAGAAATGGGCTAATGGTCAGAGCACAGGTGAAATTGCCAGAGCAGAGTGATCAATACACATTAGCTCTGGAAACAGTGATTGGCGACATGGTAAGGTGCGCTGTCCTGTGTTTGAGCAGCGCAGTAGTGCAGTATGTTAATTACTGTTTATACATCCTAAGGTACTTGAGTTTGTTTCTTCTGTCATGCTTTGCAACAGCTCAGAATGCTCCATGTGCAAATTAAGAGCAATATCAATACATCCGTCCACAAGTTCCTGGCTCTTCAAGATGTGGGACCCCTTTAGAGTAGGGTTTTGATTCTGATTTATAAGGTTTCAGTATTGGAGAGGGGCAGTTAAATTGGAATGTCCCTCTTGATGCTTACAGAGCAGAAGGCTTTGGTGGTGTGAGTCTTTCACCACTTTCTCAGGGTGGTTCATTTCTTAGCGGTTTGGACCTCCAGGGCTGAACTGTATCTGTTGTCAACCATGGATTTCCATTACCGCTCAGAATGAGCCTGCTCCTTTGCTGAGGCTTTTAACTATTGAGTTCAGCAGAACAGTAGGAATATAGCGCTGCAGTAATGCCGTGCAGAGAGTAGCCAGCGCCAGAAAACAGGTATATACGTAAATAATAGATGCATTCACCCTATTCTATGCAATAGTTGCATAGAGATTATCAAATGGAAAATGCAAGCAATGGACAATGCAAGCAATAAGAAATACCTGAGTGAAGAGATGTGATTCCCTCTCTCTAATTCTAAACACAGGAAAAACATCCAGTGATTTTGCTGTGCTGGGTCTTTTAATTTAGTGTGGAATTTTGTGTGTGTGTATTGTGTTTTTTTTTTTTTTTTTTTTAATATGGGAATCGTGGACAGGAGCTGGAAAAGCCCTAGCTCTCTGGATTGGGGCATGCAAGCAGACACTTGTAGATTGAGAGCTAAAGGGATCGTGTGCAAATAGACAAATTGCTAGTGGCATAATTTCTTGGAAAGAAACCTAGCAAATTAGACTTGTTAAAGCAACTGCTGAAATGGCTAATGCCATTGAATTGTCACAGAACTGCAAAGATCCTTTGTAATTTACATATCACCAAAGCAAAAATAATGGGAAAATAATGAGCAATTGTTGTCTGTGGTTCTCCCTATTCATTATTGCAAGTTAAGACATTTATCAATATGGAATTAAGGTGGTAAAGTGTGCATGTGGCACAGAGCTATGTAGGTCGGACTGGAGGAGGAGCTGAGGAATTTGAGAGGAGCCCATTATAGGATGATAAGTGGGCAACACTGGTGAAATTCATGGTTGCAAGAAATGTGCATCAGAAGGAGCAGTCAGGACTTCACCTGTTTCAGCAGGGTGCCTTGGAAGGATGAGAGATGTGTTGTGGGGAGAGGCAGAGTTACGTGTTTTAGGTGCATGACAAGTTGTGTCCAAATATTGAAAGGGAAAGTAGAACATAAGCATTGTGGCTGGATATGTATCAATTGTACTGAAGTAGGAGCAGTACTTGCCAGTTTGTGGCTGATATTCAGCATCCTGCTTACTCCATAAGCCCTCGGCAAGCTGTTGTAGCTGGAAGGGCCGCCCTGCCAAAATACACCAACTGCAAAAGCTGCCGACAGTGGGGAAACACTCAGTTGGAGGACATCTTTTCTTGAAAAGACACAGAAGGAATTTATTCGGGCTAGAAAGTTGGAGACGGCTCTCCATCCCCTCCTATCTTAATGCCTGACCCTGGTAGAAAATAATTGGTATGTGAATAAGGATTGTTGAAAGCTGGACTGTCTTTGGCTGCAGGCCACCTCTGAACTGTGGGTGTGATGGCCCTGGAGGCAGGAAAGGCTTCTTCTCTTCCTTGGTTCCTGCCAGGAATGGTTCATCTGACCTTTAAACCCACCCACTGCTGCCTCAGTGATTACTGCTGGAGCCAGTAAAGCAATTCGCAGGGCTGAGCATGGCTTGACTAGCAGAATTCCTAGCTCTGCAATGAGGTTTGACAGATGCTATCAGTGTATCTCCCCATAAATAAATATGTAATCGGGCTGCGTGCTACACTTTCACATCTTGAGGAAGAAATTTTGACACTGCTGTCCTTTTATCTCTCGCAGCCCTCAGCAGCTGTGAAAAAAGCCTCTGACCTCGGATGCTCATTTTTATCATTTCATTTCAGCAGGAGTTGGTGCCTGCGGAGTTTTGTTACTCCACGTTACGAAGGAGGAAAAGCGCCAGGCGTTTTGTTTAAATTCTTAATTGCAGGCACAGCAGGATTATGGAAATGTCAAGAGGGAAATGACAGGGAAGAGCTGACAAACACACGGGGGTTGGTTGATTCACTGCTTTCCCTTTTCCTCCAGGGTGGTGGGCGGGTTACGAGTCAACTGGATCTACTGGTCTCCCTGACCAGTACATCCGTATGCCAGACGAGGCTGCACAGTGTGCAGGCTGTTGTGCTTGGCAACCCTTTCTCGAGCAGAAGGTACTGCACCAGCAGAGCCGGGAGGAGTACCTGAGGAGAAGGGAGCCACAGGATCTGCTTAATGCACATTGCGGGAGCCAGGTGTGAGGAGCTCCCTGAGGACCTACCTGTGCCATGCCAAATCCCATGAGGAACTGGCTTCTCTTGCCAAGCAAGGCAAGAGAATATTGGATATTGGAGCAGGAGAAACCTAAGGGAAAGCTGTCTTTAAACAATTTTGTCGGTGGCTGATGAATCTCTGCCAATGGTTTGAGGATGTTGCTCTTCTAGCCCCTTCCTTTCTGGTCCTTGCAGGTGTGGACTCTGTACCCCTCTGCTTTCCTTATGGAGAAGATATACTCTCCTGCCAGTGGCCTGGATTTCCGGGTGCCTGAATCTGACAAGTGGGCATGCATGGGGCTAAAGGCTCTCTCCAAAGCAGAGCCGATGACTTCACTTATCCTACCACCTTAAGAGGAGAACCTGATTCTAACACAGTCTTAGAACTGAGAGCTGGGAGAGTAGTGGCCATGTGAAAGATGATGATGTTCCACCAGACCGCATCTGGACCAAGCCAATAACAGAGCATAGGGATCAGTGTGTGAAGCACCGGTACATTTAAATCACCCTTAAACTTTCCTTTCCTGTGTCCACAAGCGTTTGAGCTGTTTCTCACCTCCAGTGCAGACTTGTTTCTGTGAGTGGAGATAATGAGATGCTTTCAGTCCTCTCTGTTTCCGAGGCCAAGTGTGCCACAGATAGGTGACAACTGTTTCTCTGTGAATCTGAATGGAATATGTCAAGTTTGACTAAAAGACTAGAAGAGGGTGAAGCGCTTATTCTTGATTGCTGAAAGCAGTATCTCTTCAGCGTTTGGGGTACCAGAAAAGATGGAGGAAGTGTTTGTTCCAAAAAGGTTCCCAGGGAAGCTAGCATAGCTTAGAGGGAAAGACAACTGGTGTGTAAGGGTCAAAAGAGGTGGTTGGTACCAGGGGAGGAAAATTAGATGACAGAAGATTGGCAGAGGAATAAGGAGAAAAGCTGCCCTTGAAGGGCATATTGGGAGCGTGCCAGACACTTGCAGAAAATGGAGAGATGGGACCAGGAGTGTTGCTGTGCTGTTTCCTTTCTAATCATGTCACTTGGTGAAGGCTGTGCTGCCTGATCATATTACTATGTTACTTAATACTAGTCCTCCAGAGCTCCTGCTCCTTGTTAGGCATCTCTGAGTTCGCAGTGTGAGTAATTGCTGTGTGTGGCTGTCCCTCGGAGCTGCCCCTGCAGATCAGCAGGGCATGGAACTCCTGTAGGCATTTAACTATTTTCCAGCCTGGTGAATAGTGCAGCATTTCTCCAGGCAGCAGGCAGGAAGATAGAGGCTTTGGTGTGCGAGGAGGGATCTCCCAGGGTCACTGCTGCAGCCCTGTTCTTCTGAAACACTGGGCTTGCAGCAGAAGGCAGAGGAGGCTCCTTTATTTGCTAAACTGTATTCTTTGTCCCTGTTGCCCAGTCCTAGGTGTGCATACTTCTCAAAGCTCCACCTTTCTGTCTCCGAGCTTTCACAAAGTCCCTGGTGCAGTTTAGAGCCCCACATCAGGTTTGGTGTTCAGCCTTTTGTAACACTTGGATATCCTTTGGGAATATCGTGGAAATGATTTAGTGATTGCCCTTTAGGAGCTGGTCAATGGGTGGCAATGCCCAATGTGGATGCTGGGGAGCTGCTCCTTGTTCTGGGACATGTTTAGCCCTTCTGGATGCTTAGGGGCACACAAGGGCTTTAGTATCTGCTTTCCAAGTGTTGTTCCCTTTGGACAGAGAGTGGGAGTGCCGAATGGGTCCCATGAGTCCCCAGCATGGTCCCATGGCTCATGCCTGCCTGGATCATGGGGAAAGTTCCGGTAGGAGGGATAAGACTGAACCAGAAATATTCTCCCTTGCCCTAGGTAGGCACCTCCCTGAGTTATGTTCATGTTGTAACAGTTATATTGGCTGCTTAATTGATCTGGCAAATCCACTTACTAGAACTTTTTATCATGGGTGGATTCACACACGGGGAAGTGGCGTGCACATCACTCATACGCTCTTTGTAATGACAGCTCCTGGTCCATCTGTGGTCGCTGCAGTACAAACCAACAGTACGTGACAAGCGACTGTGCCCCAGCCAGCCCGTGGAGCTGCTTCTGCTCCAGCTGCAAGGTGGCTCTTGTAGATGCCATCCAGCTTGTGTGTCACAGGCTCCGGGCACGCAGCCCATGCTCCACCTGCAGCTGGAGCAGAAGCAGCCGCAGTCTGCTGACAGCCCTGCTCTTGGAAGGCTGAAGGGCTGCAGGCCGCAACTGAAGGGCATGCAGAGGTTTCCCACCCACATCTGCAGTGCTCTCAACCTCCAGCTTTGCATGTTTTTGCAGCCATTTGTAGGAAGAGCGGAGAAAGGAGATGGCCTTGCCTTTAGCCGCACTGCTGCCAAGTTGCTTGCTTTTTTTGCTTAAAAAAAGGTGGCTTTCTGTAGCAGGATGTTAGAAAGACTTTTGTGACATTCTAAGCTCAACTTTGCTGTTTCAGCAGCTCGCAGCAAAGGTGGTATCAGACAATTGCTCCATAAGCAGCAGAACTAATGAGCCTCTGAATTTATATGGTGCATCCCTGACCTCTGCCTCTACCTTCATAATATTAGCTCTTCCTGCAAAGCCCCTGTGTCCCCCTCCTCTTCCTCCATGCCCTTTAACTTCTTGCTGTCAAGAGTCAGTACTTGCTGTGGCTGCGTGGTCAATGGTTCAGCGCTGCTGTTGCTGACAAGTCTGCTTGCCATGCAGAGCAGGCTTCCTCAGCGCACACGATGGCCTTTCTTACAACCAAGGCACTAATTTGGTTCAGTTTTTTTTCCCCAGGCCCACCATTTTTTTTCCAGATTTCTTAAGCACTTAATTGTCTCTGAGCCTTCTGTCAGTGTGTGGGGAACTGAAGTTAATACAGGCAGGGGTCTGATTGTCAGGTGGACAAGCTGTACAGGCAGTGTTAAAGGAAGTTTTCATGGAAGACATTCCCACCCTCGATTGCTGCTGTAGTGGCTGCTGTGCTTCTACAACCTATGTGAGAAGGCAGATAGGTGTGTGTTCCTCACTGACAGACTAAGGTAGAATATAAGGAAACAGGGCAGTGCAGTATTGAGGAGTGTGAACATGGAATGAGGGCAGCAGACACTCTTGAGAGAAGGTGAGATGTTTGGTCCAACTCGAATGCTTAGAGCAGGTTCGGATACAATGTCTTAACACAAATTTTGATCCAAAGCTAACAGAAATCAGTAGTAGTTTTTCTGTTAGCTCCATAGCCATTAGATCAGGTCTGCTAAGCATGACCAAACTCATTTTGACACAGTTCAAATTGGGACACTCAATAACATGTCTGTTGTTGTGCATCTAAACGTGACCCAACCCAAATGTCTGAGGAAGAAGTGGCAAAAGACAGGGGCCTGCATTGTGCCTGGGAATATACATTCAAAGTCAGGCATGAAAGGGCCCAAAATTTATTGTGCTGCTGTTGTCATTTCCCATTCACTGACCTGACTGAATAAAGGAGTGCTGCACAGAGCTCTGCATAACTTGTTTGACTTCAGGAGTCAGTGAATGATAGATGTCTGTATCCTTGCATGAGGATAATCCACTTCTATAGCCTGGCTGGGTTTTTTTGCAGTCCTGTGAAAAAGGAGTGAAATATTTACTCTTGATACTTTTCACAAGTAGAAGACATCAGAGCGTGGGAAAATGGAAGCTAGCTTTGGTGTAGGCAAGGGTTTTGGGGGAAAGAAAGTGGAGAAAGTCTAATACGCTTTTGGGTAGAAAAGGATATAAAGGGGATTGGCAAGAAAAGACCCATTCTTTTGATTTCTCAGAGGCAGAAAAAAATAGAGGCAGCATATTCAATGAGCATAACTCCACAGTTGTCAGTGCAGTCAGGTCTGTTCCTGCCAACCAGTCAATTTGACCCAGAGCTTTGATTAAAAATATCAGGATCCCCAAATGTTCCAATAAAAAAAAGGTGATGAAGAAACTTGTGCTTTGGTTAAAGAGCACCAAGCTCCAGAGTCATTTATAACAGCTGAAAGGATTAAATGTCATCAGGGAAACCAAAAAGAAAATGAATTTGTAATTAATTGTTTAGCCCGGCCAAGACAGTACAGCATTGCCAGTCTGAATAATGTATAGAGGAAACATCCCAAGATCTGTGCTTACTTTCCATTTTTTTCATTAACCGAATCTGTATTAATGCAAAACGAGATAGCTGGCTGATTTTTGACGTACTCTGGGTTTGTTAGCATTTTGATGATACCCGAACTCAGAAGCTTCAGTTAACATCGGTGCCAGCTTATGCTTGGAGATGTGCAAACATATAGAAGGATCAGAAACCTGCCAGGAAGAGCAAACACAGGAGCAAGTGAAAGCAAATAGTGATGTATTTATCACCTCATCCCATGGCAGTGGCAGAACTGTGTCTAGAAAGCAGGTCTATGAAATCCCTGGCCAGGGCTGCCTTTCCCTGGCCAGGCTTGTCTGCAAATCGGCACAAATTGCCTAAGAATTGGGAGCAGATTTGAGATTTCCTTTATACTTGGTGCTAATAACTATATATAATTTAAAGGTGGTTGGCTGGGTAACGAGGAGCTAAATATATGGTGTTCTTTTACCTTGGGCATATCAGAGGATATTAGAAATTAATCATTGAATTCAGCATATGCATAGCAATCAAAATGGTGCAAAAAGGTCATTTAACTTAACTTGATTGTATGTTATGATTCTGAGAAGACACCTTTTTGTCCAAATATGGAGGTTTAGTGCCAGTGAAGTCTAATCAAGCTTATAAATTAGTAGAGCTGTTCTGTGTGACAATTGTCAATTAACCTCCAGGTCAGAAATTGAGGGTAACCTATACTGTTGCTTAAGCTCATATCAGAATCAAAATAATACTCCGAAGTATTAAAATAAACCTTCATCAAGGCTCTATGTCCATACAGATGGCCAGGTGACATGCCACAAACCCCTGATGTAGCTGCTCCATCTTTTCAAAACTATTTTCCAATTCTTTTGAAACCCATATTTGTTGCAGCTAAATGGTATTATTAACCTTCAGCGCTTCTGCCCTAATTCTGCTAATCAAACCAGCAGGAACTGATTTTTAGATCATTGATTGTTCTATCTCCAAATCAAGTTCCTTTTTTTCTATCTTTCCCCTAGCCCTGCTCCCGTTTGTGCAGTATCAGACCTTGCAAACGTGTTACACTTTTACCTGCTCATTTGCTTTCCTTGTGCTGTAGTTAGAAAACACTTGCCTGACCTTTATAATCAGAAAGCCCGAGTGCCTTAGTCAGAAAAGGATTTTATTTGACCTCCCTTCTCCTGCTTCCATCTACAGTCTCACATTCCACATGTGTGGCTAAGACACAGGATATGTAAAATGATAAATGTCACAGATCTTATTGGGAAACCAGGGCTGGAACCCTGTTTTTCTTGGGAGTCGGGGCAGAATCTCTAAGCTCATCCGTCCTTCCCAAGGCAAGCAATGCAGTCGGTGCATTTTTCCTTTGAATCATAGGGCTGAAAAGTTGTCACTCCTGTTCTGGACTAGCCCTGTATGCTGTACTGCTCCTGAAGTTGGCCATGTTCTCCGAATACTGGTACTGCAAAGCTCCTGAACGAGCCCTTACTGAACTATTGCAAATGTGAAACAACCAGCTTACCTTCATAGATACTGATGTCTTGATGTACCGTGGTCTGGTACACTTGCAATTCTTAATGCTGACTTGCCCCTCTGATGGCTAAGAGGAATTACTTCCTTTTCTGGTGAATTTATCCATTAATTTCAGTAAGACCAGCTAATGAAGTTTTGTACAGCCTGAGCATGAAACTTAAGCTATCATTATTGCACTAAAGTAGCATCTTATGAAAAACTGTTTGCATGAAAATGTACGATAATCAGAAGATTCTTGACCTGATTTTTACGAACAGGAAAAGGACTCCGGAACAGTACAAGCCTAGCTCCCGAGCTGTCAATAAGGCAGTTAGCCCAGGACCTTGGCAGAGCAGCCTAATGAGACAGAACATGGGAGGTGATGTGTTTTGAAGTAGTGTTTTATGCTAAAGGCCACCTTCCTGAGCACTGTCCTGCTAACACAGCGCTCTCTGACTCTGGATGAGTATCTACTCCAGGAAACACTGTTGAAGACGATGTTAAGTGTGTGCATTGTAAATCCAAAATGACTCCAGGAGGTG
This sequence comes from Rhynchotus rufescens, assembly GCA_032273925.1. Lineage (NCBI taxonomy): Eukaryota > Metazoa > Chordata > Aves > Tinamiformes > Tinamidae > Rhynchotus > Rhynchotus rufescens. The sequence continues at coordinate 38,247 of JAVCKT010007196.1, forward strand.
GCCCTTGTATTCCCAGAATGACTGGAAAAAATGTCTCTGATATGCAAACTGTGTTTCCGTAGAGAAAGGATGGCCCTCACTTCTAGGACATGAAGAGAACCTTTTAGATATGCTTTGTGTGAAGGCCTCTGCTGGACAGCTGACTGGCTACCAAGGGGAGTAGTCAGTTGCGGGAAGAGCTGGTTCAATATATCTTAAACTAAACACTTCGTGCTCTCCTGCGGCAGAGCTCCCTGTGTGTGTTCTTAGGTGAAGATGTTCTGGCACAGTCGGTGGGACCAGAACTGAGTGTGTGCTGAGCATCCGTGGTGAATGCCAACTGCATCGCTAAGGTGTTGCACCCTCTTTTAGTGTCCTAGGTTACAAGGAGAATTTTAATGGGCTTGGGTTGCATCTTGAGCATTCTGCAACACTTCCAGGTTAATAACACCAACATGTCTTATCGGTCCTTCGCCATTGGAGCTGTAATGGGGAAAACCCAGCATATTGTTAGGAGTTTTAAAACTGCCTTGAAATCTGTCAAGGGAGATAAACTATCTTTATATCAGAAAATAGCTTCCTCCTCACTATCTTATGAAACAACACAGAGCATCAGAAAAGGTGCTGCTGCCTAACAGCTTATTAGGAGGAGGCAGACTTGGAGGGTGAAAGGTGTGCGAACACAGGAGTTTGTTGTACAGCACTTAGAGGGGGAGACTCTGGTCTCAAGGAGATGAGGTTGCAGGGGAAAAAAAAAAAAAAACTTCTGGAAAGAGAAAAGACATATGTTCCCACTGAACCTAATCAGTACAACCTGTTGCAGCATTCAGCCTGCCAGTTGGTGAAGCACCACCTACAAGTGGAGCTGAAATGATGGGAGGCGAGATGCTCTTGAGCTGAGGTCATACCTGAGTTCCCTGAATGAAGAGGTCTGCAGTTCTGCTCATAGTTGTGATGGCAGGAAGGAGAAAGCTGTTTCACTGAAAGCCTTACTGTTTAACATAAAGTTTGCGTGGTTTTTTTTTTTTTTTTTTTTTTTTTTTGATGTAAAATTGGTGGGAAACAAACCAAACTGCTTATTGTAAACATGCACCAACCTGAAGATGTTTTGGTGGGGTTTAGACTGAGGTAGGGCCTTTTGACAGGTTTGGAGATGCTTTATTTTGATTGCTTAGAATTTCTTATGCAGGATTTTTTTCCCCATATAGAAATCATCTCTTTGAGAGAGAGAGATGAAAATTCAAAATAATCCATCTGCAAAATAGTCGAATGAAACATCAGGAAAATCAAAATGCAAATAATTTCCACTGTATGTGTCACTTTATTGAATAAAGATAAATGAAATGGTAAAAAAACTTACCAGAAGCTATTCTGGTGATGGGAACACTTAGGACAGTGGTGACATGTAACCAAATGTCCCAAATAACTTCCTGCTCTCAAAGAATATCCTATTGGGAGCAGAGATACTCAAATGTAACAGTTTAAATAATCCCATCCTCTTCCTCCTTAGTACATCAGTTCCTGTGGCATCCTGTGAGACATGAGGATCATTGTGGAAGCCTAATCTTTGGGAGAGAGTAAGTGAATAAAGCACCTGAAGTGCTGCTGGTGGGAGATGCCTTTGTAAGAGACAAGAAGCAAAAGATTTCAGAGCTCAGGTTATTCAGTGGAAGCCAATTCTCCCCTTCTTCCACATATCACAAAAAATACTGAAACCAAAACTGGAAAGCAACTCTTTGCTCACAAAATATCATTTGTGAGAAGTCAAATTTTCTCTCAAGCAGTGTGCTAAAGAATTCCCTGGCTGCTTATTCAGAGAGCAAAAGTCATTCTTTTGGCTGGCCTTCCCTGCAGAAAGAAAAGTACCATGTTCATTCTCACTGTGTTTATTCCAGCTGATACCTTGGCACAAAATTGGTTTGGAAAAGGGTTTGGAATCATTTTGTTTCATTAACAGACATCCCATTTTTGCTAACAACAGAAATAGGATGGAGTTGAAGGAGTGGGGAACTTCTGGTCTTTCATTTCGTAGGTATCTGATTGTATCTGATCATCAGCCCTTGCTAGGGGAGAGTTTAGGTGTTTTTTGGGGGGAATATTTTTTTTATGGCTTATGTGAAATATCAGCTGGCAGTAGAGGCAATGGGTAGCATTTATGCTTATGAAGTAAAATACTTTCTGGTCATTATTTTATATGACATCATCTGGTCATATATGACATCATCTGGTCAGGTTTCTCATCTGACATCCTCTGCTGTGAGCTTGGTTTGGTAAGAGCTGAGTACTGCCTCAGTTGTCCTTGTCCCATGCTGTCTTGTCTGGTATGAACAGATGCTTCTGCAGGAGCAGTTAGGACCTCGGTCAGGACCCTCAGCACAAACCGCAACCAACCACTGTCAGCCTGAGAGCTTTCTGTGTCCTAGCTCCCCTGGGACGTGCTGTTCCCACTACAAGTTTTTACCTCTGCTGTTTCCCAGCTTTGATCCACTTTCCCTCCAGAAACCTTCTTCTGGCACTTGATAGGATACAGTCCATTTCCCTGCTGGAATGGTTTTTCTGGCATAATGTTGTGTATCTTCAAGCCGTGTTCCACTTGCACCTTTGTTATCCCTCTGGAAAGTATGGTCCAGTTATCTCCATCCTCTGTGCCTTGATTCTAGTCTGCCATCTAGAGGTCTGTAGAGGTCTGTGGCTGTATTAGTTCATTAGCAGAGAACTACTGAGTCTTCATTAGGCCTTAATGAACCCTTGGTATGATTGGAGGTGCTAATATTCCCCCTCATGTGCGGAGAGACAAGGGCCTAAATCAGTAGGTCTCCGCTGACTGCAAACGCTTCTGAGGAAGCGAGCCCAGTGTGGAGATGCCCAGAATCACATCTTAGCTGATATTGCCATTTTTGGGATAGGTCAGGCACTGGCCAGCCCTTGTCCAGAGATATTCAGGGTCACATCCTGAGCAGAATCCTATAATCAAGTTTTCTTCCTCCTCTTTCAATACTTGAGCTAGATGTAGCAAGTGTGCCTAGGCAGCAAGGCTTGTAGAAAGCCAGCAGCAATAGAACAGGAAATAGCTCTCCCCTACTTTCTGTAGGTGCGATATTCCAGTGATTAGAGCTCTCCCCTGGGACATGGTGGCTCTTCAGTTCTGAACTCAGATTTTCTCTACTGCGTGTCGGCAGCCTTTGGATATTTTCAGCTTCACAATTTGATGCAACTGCTTTGTTCTTTGGTGCAGATGGAGAGATGCCTCAGGCTCCTGCCTGATGTTGAGATGCTCTTGTGGGAGACCAGTCTGCAGTCCCTGCTCTTGCTGCACACAGGAATCTTGCAGCAGAAGGAAGTCCGTGGCTCTGACACAAGCAGCAACAGACTTGGCCTGAAGAATAAGGTATTAGACTGTCTCGTGCTGATTCTAGTGAAGAAGTTAGGGCCCCCTGTGGGTGACTGTGCCATGTACTGGGGACATCAGTATGAAAACAAGTACATAGGACTCTTGGAGGGTAAGAGCTTCATGAAAAGGAAATTTGAGACTGACAGATAAATTTGACACATTGACAAAAGTAACGCTCATATTGTTAGTAATCTCCGACTCTTACGAGATGAGGTTTCTGTTGCTCCTTTTGGTGTGTGCAGGGACCTTTTCCAGCACTGTCTCTTTGTTCTGCAGCCACACTCTGGGTGACAGTTTTTTGGGAGAGGGAGGTTGGCTGCTCTTTCTTCCAGATGGCTCATCAGGAGACTTTCTTAGGTACTTGCTCCCCTAGGGAGGAAGTGTGCAAAAGCAGGCATGATAAAAACAGCAAAGCTGAAGGTCAGTTTCTGAACAGTGATGATTTTTGCTGCCATGAGCCAGTGCTGAGCCAGGAGGTATGGCCGTGTTTGCTCATAAATCGGCTGGCATGGGAGGCTAGGCAGTAGGAAGGATGGGGGAAGCGATGTTTTTAAATAGATATTTACGGAGGGTATCAACATTTGGCATTTCCTGATTTCAGAACAGTGGAGGAGGAACTAAGAGCTCCATCTCGCCTCCTCCTTCACTCCATGCCAATTAGGACCAGTCTGCTACTCTTGATTACATGTAAAACCCATCTATTAACTTGTACCAAGCAGTACCTTCCTTCATGAGTGGTTTCCTTCCTTCCATCTAGTGAAGAGCATCAAAGCCCATTCCCTGTGACTTTTGCTGTATGCTGGGTATGTACATACTGGCTGTGTCAGTGAATTAACAGCTAGTCTCAAGGGATTCCTTTGGCATTCTGTGTCCATCTCCTGCCCCATTTCTTTGAAGAGATCTGACAGGCACTTGCATACTTGACTCTAGCTTTTCTTTTCCTTAGAATTTGGGTGGGATGATTGGTAGATCATTACAACTCACTAATGGTCAGATAAAGCATCACATTGTGCCTCCTCATCCACCTCCCACGTAGGTGCTGAGAGTTCCCTACTCATCTGCAATTCCGTGAGCAGCCTACTGGAGCTTTTAAGTTCCAGATCTCAAACAATCCTATTCTCTCTGTTTTGGGCCAGTCTCCTGAATATTTGCCAGTCTCCCAAATATTTGCATTTCCTCTTTCTCCCATATCCTGCCATCTCCTGCTGCTGCCTCACTGCATCTTGGCAGCCTGCTGTTGTCAGAGGGACTGAGCCAAAAACCTTGCAAGGTGCTAGAAAATCTCAACTGCGGTGAAATGAGAAGCTGTTATTTTAGCAGCATCTGGAGTTTTCAGCTCTGCGCTGTGTTTGTTGCTGATGGTTTCAGTCACTGCTCCTTGGCCAGGATGTAATATCCCTGGGAAACTCTCTTATCTTATTGCCTGCTGGCCATGCTGAGGAAAGGAGTCTGAAAAGCATGAATCTATTTTGTACTAAATCTCATCATGTTATGAGGGGAAAAGAACAGCCCTTTTCCGTGTATTTCTCCTGAATGTCTTTTACTGATGTGCCCAGGATGTATGTAAAGGTTGAGGTAATTTATGTTCCTGACTTTTTTTTTTGGGGGGGGGGGCTTATTTGCCTAAAACCGTTTGTGGTCCCAGTCCAGAACCAGAATAGCTTAAAGAGGGCTAATTGCACGGAGGTGAGATCACAAGGGCTTTATGGCCAGGGGAGCTGGGGAGGGCACCCGGCAGACTTTGTTGCCCTCTACACTGAAGAATAGAGAAGGGCATAGGAGAGGCTTTCCAAGTCTGAGCTCCTGCAGATTAATAAAATGAAGGAAGCTTTTAATTAATGTGAGAGGGAAATGGAAGAGGAAAGAGCATCTGAGAATGCAAGATTCATGCAACAGCTTCTTCCCACTCCTGCTTCCATGAAGAAGGTATTTTTCACTAATGGTCTCACAGCTGTCTTTATTCCTCCCTGCTTAAATCTTTCTTTTTTTTTTTTTCTCTCTCTTGTTTCAGTTCCTCCCTGTTTAAATCTTTTTTTTTCTTTTTTTTTCCTCCTGTTTCAGTTCTTGCCTCTCCTCACTACAAGAAGTGGCAAACTGCCTGTGAGGTTCATAGGTGAAGGCTCTTCCTGAAACCCCAGGCAAGCTAAAGCTCTTTTCAGTAAGAAGTGACTACCTTGGAGAGAACAGGATGGGTCAGAGCATGGAGATGACACATCTCCCTCCATTTTGCATATTAGCTGTGCATGTGACATCAGCATAAACTCACAGTAATGTTTTCTTTAATAGCAGAATTTTCCAGGAAATTTTGGTGTTCTTTTCTCCTTACTCCCAAAAAAAGACTGAAATCATTAGGTGTTTTGTTTGCTTTTTAAGAAAAAGTGAAGCAAATAGGGCTTTGACAGCAAAACACTGTTTAAAAAAAAAAAATCAGTGCTGCTCTTGAGGGGGCTTTATTTACTTGACTTTATGTGGATGACTTGCAAATTTTGTGCAGACTCCGAGGTTTTAAATCTTATGTTATTGAGAAACAGTGTAATTTTTTGGAATTAATTCTGTCTGCTTTGCTTACAAAGGGGTGAGTCTAACAGCAGGGCCTTTTTGAAGAAAGGTATGCCCTCGGTTTGGGTTGCATTGGAGTATTATAAATATCTAGGCCCCAAGGACCTGAAGATCAAACACTGCTTTTGAAATCAGAAATAAAACCTAAAAAAAGGCAGTTAATTTCTGCCTACTGATTCTGTATGCATCAACAGAGCCTCTTGGAGAGAGGTAGAAGCAGAGTTTTATACCTTGTATTTTATATGATCATTAAAGCCAGTGCAAGTGTCCTGCTGATGAGCATGGTGGTGTCAGCTGGGAGTTGTCTGTTTTGCCTGTGCAGATGCACAGACAGCCCCACCAGCGCGGCATGGAGGTTTTGATTGTGGGATGATTAAAGAATTTGGTTGTGTTTATGTTTGCATAGGTTAGTACTAAGCTCATGCTGTCCTGAATCAGCAGTGAGGGATTATCTGCATTTCTAATTGAAGTGCCTTTGATTGCCTTCAGACCCTGCTAGTGATTTGCTTGCTGCAAGGTGCCCTGTTTGCACAAGCTGCCCTGAGAGTCAGCTTGCTTGAGGGCTGGGCTAGTGCAATTTTTTGGCTTTCTTTGTGAAAACTGGGAGCTCAGGGAGCTGCGCAGGCACTTTGGGGAGCTTGCCTGAAGCCTGGCCATGCTGAGTGACTTCCCAGCCCTGTCAGCTCTTCTGCTTTGCCTTGCAGTTCCTAGGGATGCTATTACCGTGGCTGCAGGCAGCATCAGCACAAAGCAGTTAGAGCCTGTGAGATGCTGTGGGTCCAGCTGAGCCGTGAATGTAAATGTGACCCAGGTTCGAGCCCCCATGTTTCCTGTCTCCCAAGGAATGGGGCAATTTTCCTCTCTTTCTGGACATAGGTAGGCCTCAAAGTTCTAGGATTTACTGTTAATTCAGTGGGTAGAAGTCATCACCCAAAACAGGGGAGATGACCTGCCTGGTTTGGTGTGAAGACTCAGGTCTGCTTGTTGTCATTGCTGTATTCCTGTCATTACTGCTGTGCTTTGAGTTCACAGACGTGCTGTCCTGGGAGCTGAGCCCTGACTTCCAGGCCGTATTGGAAAAACGTGGCATTGATTTGAGACTCTGCTCTCTGGCAGTGATGATGCTTTGTGGTGTCTCAGAAGGAAACGAGGGCAGACAGGTTGCATCAAGTAGCTCAGAAAGCAGCTGAGAATGGGAATGTAAACATCTCACTTCATTTTCTAGTTGCTCCTGGATTTCTAGAATTAAAGGAGGGGAGATGGCCATGTCCCTGTCCTCCTGTGCCAAAGGGTGGGCTCCAGCTGTTCCACAAAGGCCAGTGCTAAGCACTGTGGTGAAGTGGAGTTTGGTTTGCACTCAGTGTCTCAAGCACTTGCAGTGGCCAAGAATCATTTGGGTTCAGTTTGACCTGGTAGACATCCAAAGAGCTTGGAGCATCGTTGTCCATCCATGGACAGAAAAGGGTGGCTGGACCCACTCAGCAGTTTGTAGCTTGAAACTATCACTTCGAAGCAGCAAGATGTGGGAGGAGAGGCCTACGGTGTCTCCTTTCTATAGGCATCAGAAGCAGATCCAGAAGGGATCAAAGATGGAGCCGGGAGTGAATGACGGGGAGCGTTCGATCGAGGTGCCTGACGCTGGTTGTCTTTATGTGGCATTTGAGACCGCGTGGGCAGTTTGTTCAATTTTTCTCTGTAGACGCTGCTTTGTTTGGAAGGTTGTAGACACATGTCAGCGGTGATGGATAGATTTGTTTGACTTCCTGTCAAATCAATGATTACTCATAGAAATCTCTTTTATTAGTTTATCATAGGAAGTTCTCTGTCATTTATCCCAGCGGAGGCTTGGCTATCTGGTGTCAGTGAGCACTGCTGGTGAAAATTATTGCTGTTTTTTATTGTGCTGCTGCTTCATTTTATTTTTGACACAGTATTTATTTTTGTCTTGATTTTTATGCTGTGAAAGCCTTGCTCCTCTTTTTGCTATGATTACAAATGGGGTGTTGTCTTTCCTTTTCCCATCCCAGCCTGGTCGTGTGGAAATTTATAGGGAATAAAAAGAAATTGCCCTAGGTACTCAGGTTTGTCCTCATCTTCTGGAAGAGAGAAAATTTGACTAAAGTTTGGCAGCGCCTTGGCATTTCTGATCTAATAAAGGTCTCAATTTTGTAGGAGTTGGAACTTATGGGTATGAATCAGCGGAAGAAGGGTGATTGATGACGAACTTTAGGAAAAAGTCGTGGTTATGCATTTCCCATGTCTTATGCACTTGGTTTTGGTTTCCTTCATGCTCAGAGAGGAGGCAGAGCTTCCTTTCTCTACTGTTTTCCTGCTGCATCCCAAAGCATAGACAGGGGTGGCTGGGGAACCCCCGCACATCTGTGAATGCTGTTTAGCGACTATGGAAGCTTTGGAAATGACAATCCTGGCCTAAAGTGCAGCTGGTGGCACAGCTACCCTGCAGGCCTCCCTGGATGTATCTGTGTTATGTCTGTAACCCTGTGCAGGCTCAGGGCTTGGATGCTCTTGCTGCTGGCCGGATAGCAATCCTCCCTGCGGAGCTGGCTGACATCTGCCTGCTCTGCTTCCCTGGAGGCAGCCCAGTCCCCCAAGGCTACCAGGGGCAGAAAATGAAGCACTTTGATGGGGGCCTTCCTGTGGAAAAGCCGGAGCCCAGCTTGGGGATGTTCTGAATGTGGCGACTTTGCTGATGAGATTTTAAAGAAATGTTAGGATATAGTTAAGTTTGGACAGAGACTTTAAGGTGTAGCCCATTCTTATGAGTTTTACAAGTACTGGAAGTTTTGGCTCATTGTCTCCATTGCAGAATTCAAGGAATCATTTCAAACCAACCCAAGTAATATTGTAGACAGAGGTGTTTTGAAAGGCGGGCAAAAGTGGTTTGGAGTCATCGTGGGCACAGACTTGCTCTATACGCAAGTTTTAGAACTGACCTTCAAGAGGAGTTTTTTTAATATTTCAAATCAAATGGTTTTTATTTTCAAATGAAATTTCATCTGCACTCCAAATTTCTTTCTGCTGATATATATCAATAGAAGTCAATATCATCAATTTGCTGTGTTGAGAATGATTTCTCCCAGTGTCAAGCTGCTATAGCTCTTCCCCAGCTCTCCAGTGGTTGAGCACATAGAGAGAATTGAAGCCTGCCACTCCTGCCAGGCTAATAATGTTGACCTTTGTGCTCGAGTAGGAGAGACTTATGTTTGCAGGTCAAGAGATCCTGGCTCAGTCCCTGCAGATAAACCACACAGATGACTGCAGGAGAGCAGAGCTTCACTCTGAGCATACAAAGATCATTTCAACCACCAGTGAAGCGAAACAGCTGGGGGAATTGAGGTGGATATGATAGTTATGGTGATTCTGGTCTAATCTCCCCCTTCTAGGCCTGAAGATTTTGGTGTGCTTGGGAGAAGCAGTTTCCCTGTTACTCTAGGATCTCCCAAGCTATACTGGGCTGTGCTTGAATATCCTAGTCCTCCTCCTTTCATAGGCAGAGAAGGATCTGTAGCCTTCTCCCTGAGGAGAGTGCCTGGAGGACAGGGGAGGCATTTCTGCAGCTGGACAGGAGGCTGACTTTGAGCCTTGTTTTAGATTTGAGCTGAATGCTGCAGCTAGCTTTAGGTGGACACCTGCTCATCAAGTCTGGAGCACCAGGGGCAAATGGATGTTCCACCAAGAGCTTCTCAATTGAAATGTGTGATGCTGGTCCTCTGTTCCGTCTCGCTCCTGGCTGCATGGTGACTTTGATCTCTGCACGGCCAGACTTGCAAGATGTGAGGCAAACCTTGAGGGGGAACATCCAGCTGCTATAATGTATCATAGTGATGGCCAGGCTTGGCATAAATCCAGCTGTGGACAGAGGGAGGCAGCTGTTGAAGCCCTTCAGCACTGAGACAAGAGACCTTCCTTTAGATCAGAGGCAGTGCAGGAGAGGTACAGACTTCCTGAAAGCAAATAACGAACCGAACCACAAGCCTCCAAGCATCAGGCCTGGATTTATCTCCTTCACTGAGCTGAGGGCATATCATGCCCCTCCATCAGTAACTACTCACGTGCTCAGAAATACTATCCTGACAAGTGACAGCAATTTGCCTCCCTTCAGATGGGCTGCTAGAACTCGGCATGATAAGAAAGTCTTGTTGCCCTTTCCAGTGAAGGAATCTGTTCCTTCTGTAGTATGAACTACTACAAGAGGGAAAACAATTTGCACTGTTATCAGGTTCTTCTACCCAGCAGTTAATGGGACCTTCCCTCTGATTTAATTCTCAGTTCACAAATTAGTGAGAAATGCAGGGTGTAGAGGAGCTCATCTGGAGAAGGAAGAGGTTTGTAGAGAAATCCTCCGGAGAGGTGCACAGCATTTCCCAGCCTGAGGCGGGGCAGTAGTTTTGCCAGCATGTAATGCAGAATGCAATGATTGTTCCAAACAGAAATGATTTAACCTTGAATGAGAGAAACATAACCAAACAGCAACAGTGGAGCAATAAAGAAATTCCATCTCTGATCTCCTGTGACCCACGTTCTGCTCAAACGGTTCAGATGTCACCGATACATTATTTTCATGAGTGACTGTAAGTGCATTATGCATGAGTGTGTGGCCACTGGTGGATAAGCAGCGCATTCTCCTAGGGAGCTGATATAATCTATTTGATTTCACAGGGCTGGACTGTGCTCTCTTCTTTAGAAGAATTGTTGCTGCTCGGCAGAGGCGTGGGATGGTGCCTGTGTGTTTGGTACCGAACAAGGATTTGTCACACAGTCCCCTGGAGGTTTGATTATTACAGCCCCCAACAAGAGGCTTCCCTCTTCAGCTTAAGTGGTAGCAGCAGTTTGGCTGCCTTTGGCACTTGGAGGCGCCACGTACGTGTCCAGCTCTTGGCATGTACCTGGGCAGCATGTCAGGTGATGGCAGCAATAACAAGCCCAGCTACTGGAGTGGAAATGAGAGGGTAGGTCACAGACTGAAAGAGGGAAGTGCAGTGCATCTCACATCTGAAGAGGCCACATGTGATCCTCCCACACTGTTTTGGGAGGACAAGTATCTCCCAAGCTAAAAATGGGAGAAAATGAATCCAAGTTGGGAGCTCCTTGGCGCTCCAGCTTTGTGCTCTCAAGAGCTTTGTGGCTTGTCTTAGAAGGATGTAGGCACATAGCTGTGTTCAGATACAGGCTTAGAGATCCAGCAGGCTCCAGTGTTTGAGTGTTTTTAAGTCAGGATGCTGGAAGAGGAGCAGGATATGGTGGTATATCGAGGGCTGGTGCCAGGGATACCTCAAGGAAGGTGAAATGACCAAGATAAAGATGTGCCACTGAAGGCAGAGGATTTAGCAGTTGTATTTGCAATGGAGAGGTGTTCAGTGAGAAATAAGGTACAGCTGGCTCTTCCAGAGCTGGCAGGTGGATGTGGTTTTGCTCATGTAAACAGTGGCTGGGCTGCTATAAAAACATGGGCCCGCCACAACAGGGGCTTGTGTGTCGGCCGTGCGGTCTGAGTATGTCCCAAGGGACACTGAGGGCTATTGCTGCACTGGTAATGCAAAAATGGTCTTTTCACTAAGCCCTACTGTTGAGTGGTTACCTTGCGTAGATCTAGTGGCTCCTCTCACCGTTTTTTGAATTCTTGTTCTGCTTCCCTTTCAGACAGGTGCTTCTGGCTACTGCCTGTCCTGTGGAGCAGAAGCAGAGTGCCACAGTGTTGGTCATCTACCTGGGACCTGCACTCCTGTCTTGTCGCCCTGTGGGAGCTCTGATGCACACTGGGAACAGCCTCCTTGAAATCATGTTTATTAGATGAAAGAACATATTGGAGGCCAAAGGAATGCTGAACAGCAAAGGCCCACGGCACATTCTACCTCATCACATCTTACACACTGCCTCCTATGGGCTTTCCCCTTAGTGCTTGCCTTCTCCTGACAAAGCTCCAGTTCCCCTCCAAGGCTCTTTTTCTGCCTTCCCCAGTCCCTTCCTCACTTGACTGTAGTGCTTTCTGGGAGCACCCAAGCAGTGACCGACCAAATGTGTGCCTAGCACTGAGGTTAAGTGGGTCTAGGTTTAGTTAGGGGTCTAGGGAACCGGACATAACATCCACACTTCTGTAGCTTGCAGCTGCAGGGGACTCCCCCTCACAGAAATTAGGTTATTTTTTAATTGTGTTGTATAGACATCAGGCTACCAGAGTGAAAAATACAGCAAGGATCTAAAATTAGTTGCTTTGCTGTGTGTTTCACTCTGCTGAAGTGGATACTGGCAGGCAGCCTTTGTGAAGAGCATGTTTTTTGCACCTTAAGGCACAACCTGTTTGAGGATGAACGTGGCACTTGCGGGACAAGCAAACTGGGGACATGGCAGTCCCATAGGTGGTCTGGGTTGTCCCTCAACCCCGCTGCAGACTTACTGCTCCATGATGTGAAGTCCCAAGGCCAGCTCTGTTTAAAACCAGCAGCAAATGTTTCACAGAAGGCCACGTCTAAAAGCACAGGATGCCCCCCCGCCTTCACATTGGAAGTACTTCCAAATTCACTGGATGTCACTGTTACAAAGCAATGAGAAGAAGCATATTTCAGTCTATACTTAGCAGAATGCTTGATTTCTTAGTCAAAAGGGCAAAGCACAGCATCAGATAATGAAAATCAGCACTGCTGCAGCCATTTCGGGGAACTTAGTGGCTTTAGACCTGATTTGCACTCTGTGGGCAAATCAGCCCCAGAGTGTTTTCATGAGAGTTGTGTTGAATACTAACGAAAGCATTGAACTTTCTAGAGGTTTTTCCCACTCATCTCAGAAACTTGCCCTGTGCCTTTGAGGTCTTGCTTAAGTAAGAGTTTGAACAGTAGAGGCCCCAAAGCAGAGCACTCTTTCTGGTTAAGTGGGGGAAAAAAAAATCAGTAAGTAAACCTATCATATAGGTGTTCTCAAATCACAGCTGCAGTGAATTGGAGGCTGCAGTCCAGAGGAAGACTGGAGTTATATGAGGAAAGTGTATTTCAGTATGAGTATCTTGTGCTTATCCCTCTGTCTTCTTTGCAGGATGGATCGTGACAAGGCTGTTGGACTTCTGATTGCCAAGAGACCCCAAGCAGCATCCACTCTTGATCTTGTTTCCTGTAGGAGCAGACACTTGGAGGGAAGAGGTATGTATTTCTGAGTATATAGTCCCTTCTACTAACTACATTTCAGTAAATTAGTTTCTGCTCGTAAATGTGGGGAAAAAAGCAGTACTGTTTTCTGTCCTTACCTGAAAAAAAATGCTGCTTTGACTTTCTGTAGTCTGATAACCTGACTGTGATTATGTTTCTGCTGAAAAGAAACAGGTTGTTATGGAGAACTGGGAGAATTATTCCATAGGCATGTACAATATTTGCAAATCTAAAATGTCACACATCATCCCAAAGTCACAAAGCGTGAGACTGTGGTGCCAGATACTCTATCAGCCTGTGTCTGCTGTCCCTCTCTGGGAGCTTATGTTCGTAAACAGAGCCCTCAGATTTGCAGCAGTTTGTGCCAGGCGGGACCCTGAAATAAAGGCTAGGTGACAGGGCCACCTTTTACTTTACAGCCCCAAGCCATGTCATTGCTATGCAGTAGATGCCAGAGTTCCAAGTAAGCAGGATAGTGTTCTGCAGCACTTTGTGCTATTGCACAGCAAGCTCTTGCATTTTAGGGCATTTTGTGTTCACTTTGTGGGACAGAAACACAGCGCTAAAGAAACTAGGATCCTGAGCACATTGGCACGTGTACATTGGAGTCTGCTAGTGGCGAATGCTGGTCTCCCACTCCTGAGACTGCAGAGTGCTGATCGGGAGCAAAGTCAGGGCTACAGCATTCCCATATTTTTCCAAGAGACAAACTGGCTTGCTGAAACGCCACACTTTGCGCTTGGAGCACCCGGCAAAGCTCTGCCCCTTGCTGACCCGAGATAGCTGCCTTCATCCGCCCCTTCCCCTTGCAGCTTTTGCCTTGGCCGTGCTCTTGTACGTGCTCCGGGGTAGGAATTATCTCGTTATTATGTATGCTCATGCATAACGAGGAGTCTTTGATCTCAGCAGCTACATCCTGCATTACAGCAGTAGGAGTATTTAATAATAATAGCAAGGATCCGTTTATTAGTTTTAAACTTCCTTACGTATGTGCTTTTCCGAGATGCATCCAGTCCCTTGTCTGGTTCCTGAGACAGCATGTTTGCTTGGGGAGTGCAAATGAGCCTCTTGTCCTTGTTTGATAGAGTCTGTGTCTCACTGGATCAAGTGGCTGAAGCCACAGAAATGGGCTGTAGGAGCCGCCTCCCCGTTCACGCTGCGATGTCTGACTGGCAAGAACAGAGGGAAGGCGGCAGGAGAGGAGGCAGCTTTTTCATGTGTGCAGTCGGAGAGTATTTGCACTTCTCTTTCACAAAAGCTCGAATCCCTCACCTTGCTCGCCGAGCTGAGCACTGATAGCCTTGTGTTCTCTCCTTGAGTCTTTCAGCTGATGTTTCATTGGGCTCAGAGGTGTTTCCTGCTTCGCCTGAATGCCCGGTACAGTGTACAGGAGCCCAAAGGACATGTGGCTTGCTTTTCTCCTTGAAAGAAATCATTGGCATCTTGTACTGCTGATCTTAGAAGTGAGCCTGACACAGCTTGTTTTCTTGCTGTGCCTTTGCCTTTTAGTTTTAGGGGTTGTATCTTTTCTGGACAGAATTTCGGAGTCAGTTATTTTCTGCCTCTATATGGAGGGGGAGAAAAAGGGGTTTTGCTACACATATTACTGTCTTCAATTCAAAACAGTGTAGTTCTTGTGCTCAATGTTCCTATTTTTTCATAACTCTTGTTGGGTGTGAATTTGAAACAAGCTAGTGCTGAAACAACATGGATTTCTTTGACTGCAGTATTTTAAAGATAGCAAACAATGTCCAGCCTGTTGTCTGAGGCTAAAGCAGCACAGTGCTATAGTCATCATTCAGCTGAATTTCATGCCGTAGACTCGTGGATTAATGAAGCTGCTGGTATTTCTTGGGCTGGTTAAAACACTGCCTAGAAGATCCTGTGACAGAACCTGTCTTCCACACATCATTGAGCCCGAACTGCCAAAGTGGGAAAACGCTCCTGCGCATGGACAAACAGGGCTGGATCATTCCCAGCTTCTCCGTTGATCCCAGTATAAGGTGAGCGTAGTCCTGGATGCTGAGCAGTAGTTCGTGCTGGGACTGTGTGGTCTAGCATATTGATTCCCAAGGCTGTCAGCTCATGTTCCCTCTGAGTTTCAGGTCCCAGATGGAAGGTGCTTTGTGATTTCAGCCCTGGTCCTGATGGATGCTGGCTCATAGCAGGATAAAAGCACATTCCCAACTGAGACGAACATGATTCAAGCTTTGTGTTTTTAAAGTTGCTTAGATAAATGAAGCACCCAAGCTTCAAGGAGGGTGAAGGTCTTTTGATGGCAGTCCTGGGCTCAGGGCAGGAGTCCTGCTCCATCTGAGCTGCATCCTTGCAGGCAAAACAACACGTTTTCCAGAGAAAGTAACCTGATAATGACTCACAAAGGAGCAGTGAGAGATGCACAAGCTTCATTCCTCTTTTCTCCTCCTTTTTCCCCCCTCCACTTATTTTCATTTTGTAATTCTTCTCAAGGCATTTGCATGTGCAAATTCTTGGCATTACTGCTGGTCTTGGAGTCCACAAAGAGCACCAGAGCTCATCTTACATCTATGGAGCACCTGAGCTACATCTGCACTAGCTTTCTTGGCCATTGTGGGCCAAGGTTAATGCTCACACCACCCCCATCTCTACTGCCATCTTGTCAAGCTCAAGTTTACCTGGAAACACCCACAGTTCTCCCCCAAAACATATGGAGTTGCTGGATATGGATCTCATTCCTTCTTGTGCTGGCCAGCCCCGAGCTGAATCCACCCTCCTCTTAGCTCAAGTCTAGACAGTCTCCACGGGAGATAGTTCTGCCCTGCCCTGCACCATCTCTTCCAGCTGCTCTTCCTTTGGCTCCTTTTGAACCATCCAAACAGCCTTGCCGCCTCTTTCCTTGCCCAGAGGGACCCTTCTGTGCTGCAGCATGTTCCAGGGTTTCTGTACGGAGCACCCCGGAGCTGCCATGGGTTCCAGCCTCGCTCCCGTTACCAGGAAAAGTGGCTCAAGGCACTCAGAGCGAGTCCAGTAGGATTTGTGGCATTTCCAACACCCACATGTTATTGACTCCCCTACCTTTCAAGTGTGGCCAGGGCTTTATCTATTGGTAATCGGGAGAATTAAAAATTTTCTTTTTTTTAACAAAAAGAAAACTTGGCACCTGACATAAAAAGGCAAGTAAAAGACATAACAAAGTTGTTAAAAGTTCAAAAGAAATGCTAATCCTTGTAATGTGGACTAATCAACTCTTATCCAGACAATCCCATTGTATCTCTCAGGCCTAACTGTGGTTAAGGATTCCCACAGGCAAGTACTGGGCTTTAACTCCTCAAGAGCTGTGTTCTTACCTGTAGCTAATCTGTGTGGAGCGAGACTGCTTGATCCCCACTCTGAAATGGTCTGATATGTTGTTGGACTCAACAGCTTCAGCTGCGCTCACACTTGCCTAGTTATTTTTTTTAAATAGATGTGGAAACACAATGTCCCCAAAGAGAATGAGGCTGAGCCGTCACAATGTGAAGGACTTTTGTGGAGCTGCTCCAACTTCAGCAGCGTTAACAACCAGGAATACAAGTACATGGGTCTAGGCAGGATGTCAAGGTGACCCTGCTTGTGCAGGGCGATTGGACTCCTTGTCCTTGCAGAGGTCCCTTTCAACCTCAGTCATTCTGTGATACAATATTTGAAGCAGTTATCTCCATACAAGTATCCCAAGATATTGATGGCACCTCACATTAATCAACATTCAGATTTTGTTGGTCTTGGACCTACCTCTTTTTGTAGATCTCAACTTCAGGTGGGAGAAAGGTTGTATATGTGGTGGTTTTTTTTTTCTTCTTTTTAAGACATCTTAGATCCTGCAGTACTAGGTATTGATTGGGCTCTGCAAGTGGTTCTTTGGTGCTTTCAGTGCTATATTAGTATCTCGGGATCATTTGTGTGTTAGAATTCTGCAGCTGCAGAGCTGAAAACAGGAGCTGGTCTCATTTGGGAGGGCGAATCTATGGAGAATGGCAGCTGCAGGGCCAGATGTGTTGTGCTCAGAGTAGCTGCAGAGGTACAGCCAACTTTTAGTCCTATTGGTGGTTATAGTGAAGCCTTCTGCTTCGTTTTCATCTTGGGGAGTAATGTGTCTCTTAATTACTCTTTACTGACATAGGGGCTTAGGTATTTACCTTGCAAATCCTTTCCATCTTTCTCAAAACTACACTGGTCAAACCCCAAATTATGGGAGTTGGACAGTGCCACCTAAATAAAATTTGCCGTGGCTGCTCTGGAACTGGAGGCTACTTACCTTAACAAATAAATCATACTTCCTCCAGGGTAATTGTCTCGGCTATGCACATTCTTGAGCTGTCCAGTGTCCCTGAAACACCAAACCTTCCAAAAATAGGAAGATTCTCCATCCGAGCTGGGCAATGGTGGAGAGTGGTGGTTTCTGCTGCCCTGTGAAATCTTTAGCTCCTGGAAAAAGAGCTTTGTTAGGGTGTGTGGACAGA
The DNA here is from genome assembly GCA_032273925.1 of Rhynchotus rufescens. Lineage (NCBI taxonomy): Eukaryota > Metazoa > Chordata > Aves > Tinamiformes > Tinamidae > Rhynchotus > Rhynchotus rufescens. Next base: position 55,811 of record JAVCKT010007196.1, read on the forward strand.
GGAGCAACTGAGCTGGCGCCCTTGAAACCTTCAACATCCATGGATCTGCCAGCCTTTTGCCCCAGCATTGGCTGGGAATGGAGCTTCCCACCCTGGCTTCCCAGTGCACTGACTAGCCTCTTCCCACCTTGTTTGCAAAGGGGAGAGGCAGGTTGCCAGGGGATGAAACCCAAATCCCATTTCACATGGAACCAATATGTTCTGCTGCACTGTGGGGGAGGCACCTTTCATCTTGCCGAGGCAGGCAGCTGGCTGGATTGTGCCCGCCTTTGGAAGCATATCTCCTCAAATTAAATGGATAAAGGAAGAAGACAGCAGGATGAAGGAAAGGAGGGGGCAGATGCTACCTCTGACCAGACAAGCTGCATGTCCTCAGTAAGTAGTTTGCCATTAAACAGGTCCTTCCCTGCTCTGCAGCTCTCCCAGCCCGGAGCATCTTCCAATTTCATGGTGGCTTCTCCAAACAAGCTCTGACAGAAATCCAGTCAGGAGCTAAGCAGCTTCCCTTGGAAGCTGGGATATGCTGAAAGAATTGTAGCTTTCTCAAGTAAAAGTTTAGATTAAAACAACAAAAATGATTTTCTGATTGTTTCCCTATTTTCTAAATAGTTTTGGAAAACACTGGAACTGATATTTTATGGGTATATGGAATTGCACTTTCCAAAGTAATTTTAAGCCTTTTAAATCTTCCTCTTTGAAGATTTCTGGGCATTTTCTAAAACGATTTCCACTGCCTGAAGTGATTTAGGGGTTAACAGGTTAATTAAATGTTGGAGCAACTCACTGAGGTGTGAGCTTGGCTTTTCCATCGCCTGGTCTTTGAAAATCAAGATCGGAAATCAAGCAAGAGTCCCTGGATAGCCTTCCCTGGCCCGTGTAGCGTGGAGGAGATGGAGAGGAGGATTAGATAGGACTACTGCAGTGGACACCTCTTGCTTTATGCTCCTGGGAAGCAATCCCAGGGGAGATGCTTAGGTGCTTCTAACTACCCTTCCTTCCCTGTAGAAGGTTCAAGACTCCCTCTGGAAGGAGCCTCGATGCTGATGCTCGCAAAGCCCCATGTTGATGTGTTCTGCATGGCCATCTCATTGGAGATGGTCTCACGTGGACCTCGTTGGAGGAGAAAACTGCCTGTGGTGACATCGCCCTTCATGCTTTGCAGCCCGTCACTGTGAAACAGTGTAGTGGCAGTAGGGAGCAGGGAGGCTAAAGAAACTTGTCAGAAGACCCTGTATTCTGGGATCTAGCGGAAACTAGCAGTATTGGTGGTGGTCAGAGCGATGCATGAGCCTCACAAACCCCCATGCTGAAAGTCAAGATAAAGCAGAATCTTTTAATTTGTTCCTGGCTGTGAATGACTCAAATGTGCCACATCTATCATTGTATCTCCTTAACTAAATGGATTAATTTTTTTGTCCTCTTCACAAGCTTAATTAGCAATCTGCAACACAAATTAAATCACTATCAACTAATTTCAACTATCCCTTCAGAGATAGCCATTAGCTAGCTAAATAATCGGGTTAGCATTGAAATGAGGCTGCATCCAACCCTGGAAGCATAATCATGATTTCACAAAGCTGCTCTTTTTTTTTTCCTCTCCCTTGAACACTGATAACGCTTTGTCCTTCCTAATGAGGGCAGCAGTTACTTGTGCTTGGCACGTGCTGGTTTGCAGCCATTTCAGCGGAGATCAGAAGTCCGTTCTTTGTCGCTGTGTTTTAGGAGAGAGCTGATTCATGAGGGGTTTCTATTTCCCCGGGAAAAGGGGAGCCTGAGATTGTGGAATTACAAAGAAATAGCATGCTTTTTCCTACAGGGAGGCGATAGGACTATCTTTACTGTCTGTGCAGTCTATCTCTGTAGCTTTCCAAGCCCCAGAAGTAGTGGCCTGCCCTTGGGACTGTAGCCCAGGGAGCACCTGCATTTGCCTGACCTACCCTGCTGAACTGTTCCAGTTTGACAAGATATTTTTTCCTATTTACAGCCCAACTCGAATGCAGGTTTGCTTTTGTGCAGCTGTAGGTAACCACAGGGCTGGCTCACCTACGTTTTGGGACCAGGCAGCCTCTTGCATGCATGGAGTGTTATCTTGACCTGGATGTATGAACAAACAATTCTAGCTTCTCTTCATCCTCACTGTCCTCCTAGGTGTGCACCATCACTGCTGTCTGCTGCATACCAGCATGAAGCTGTTTGGTCGTGTGACAGCCTTACTTTGTTAAATATATGTAGGTCCTAATCTTGAGGTCCCTTTTGTTGCAGTAATGGTTATTAGCAACAATAAATCTTCTCTGTGCTCTTTCCCAGTTCTCCTGGCTCCTGGGGAAGGAAAATATAGAGGAAGGGATGGTGTCGAGGAGTGGAATGGTCTTGACTGTCCAGACTAATGGGAATTTATGTATTGAAATGGAGAACAGCAATATTCAGATCTGTAAGGTTCTATAGAGATGGAGCAAACTTGTCGAGACAGGGAGTGCTGGCTGCATTTTGACAACACTGCAGAAGTCTGTGGGGAAATGTCTGCCTGCAGATTCAGAAAGGCAGTTTTACTGCAGCCAAATAATAAGTTTCTTAACTATTTGCATGTAAATCATCTTGCTGACTGCTCTGGCTCTTGGCAGGAGTGGAGATGGAGTAGCATCCTCTTCTGGATAGAGGCAATGTGGGTCCCTGCTCCACTATATAGGCCTTTTGAGGTGGCCTGCAGTTTGTAGCAGGTAGCATTGCTTCTTGCCATACACAACTGCATGTGTTTGTTCAGGAGCAACGAAAGGAGAAGGCGGCTGCTCGTATTTCATAGATGTACTCAAGAGGTGCCAAGGGGTCAAAGTCATTTTGTCAAGTTTCCCTAGTGGATTATACGAAGGACTGGATTTAAGTTTTTCTTCTCTTTTTTTTCTCTCCTTTAATTTAAATATGGAAATGTAATTCAAGTAGAAAGGTACAGTAAATCCTCCGAGGTTTGTGCTTTTGAATAAAATAGCGCACGGGCAAGACGGTGGCTGGAGGAGCGGGCGAGGCAGCAGCCCCTGGGGTTTCCTCCATCCGGAGCGGGGCTGTCATTCCGGGCCTCGCTGTCCTCGGCACTCAGAGCTGCCTGGTGCTCGCTCCTCGATGGACGTTGTCCCCACTTCTTTCCCTGGGAGGTCAATTGCAGGTGAATTTTTCATCTTTATCTTCATCTCGGGCTACTGTGCTGTTATTAAGATGTGACAGTGCTGGAATTGCTGGTATTTGGAAAGGAAAATGGTGACTCTGCCAGCTGGTTGCTTCTCTTAACTGGAGTCATGGAGTTACCTGCAGTTCCCTAGCAAATCCAACAGTGTAGCAGGATGTTACAAAGACAAGTGTAAGAGGAAACGAATGCGTAGTGGCTATTTTTCCTTTGCAATAAACCCAGTGTAAAACATTATTCCTAAATCTAAGCATATATTTAAATGCTCTCTCCTGTGGACAAAGTACTGAAGAGCTCTTGGTGAGCAGGGTCTTTTGAGAAAGCTTTTTCCCTCCCTTTGCCTCACTTCCCTCACCTGGCTATGGGACCAGTAACACTGCTTTCCCCCATTGATTATTTGCAGACCTCAGGGCATGGGAGGCAAAGGAAGTGCTCAGACAGGGTGTTGATTTTGCCTTTACTCAAACCCCTGATAACTGGAGGGCAGAGAACCAGCCTGCAGTTACTGCAGAGGGCTCTGAAGCCCTTCAGAATGAGGAAAGACCTACCATGTTTTTACATAAGGGACTAGATACAGAAACTGGTAGCACAGCTTACATGGGAGTATATAAAAGGCAGAGTCCACTGCTAATTCTTTATTTACTTTATCCTTTTGTTGAAAGGGAGCAGGAGGTACCCTCTCCAATTTTTCCCCGTGGATAATAAAGATACTGGCAGGGAGGAAGGCAGCAAACCAAGAGGACATCCTTAAACAAATAAATTAATTGCTAGCTGCTTGGGAAGCAGCCATGAGTTAAACAGCAGAGGGCAAAAAAGGAAAGATCAATTTTCAGGGTGGCAAGAGCTCCAGAGGAGGGTATCTGAAAGACTTGTCTCAGACTGGGCTTTTCTAAAATATAGTCTAGAATTGGGTGGGAGGAGAAAGGGGCGAAATGGCAGTTGCCCACAGTTATTTAGTGCAAGTAGTGCAGACTCTAAAGAGCTGCTGCTAGCTCTGTGCAAGCAGGTGAACAGGCAAGCCAATGGCAGATGAAATTAAATGTTGACAAATGCAAGTTAATGTGCATTGGAAGGCATAATATGACCTACTCATACACATTGCTGCATTTTAAATTAACTGTAACCACTCAGGGAAAAGACCTAGGGGTTATTGTGAAGCACTCAATGAAAACATCTGTTAAATGAACAGAAGCAGACAGGAAAGCAAACAAAACATTGGGCTGTACGAGGGAGGTTTGAGAGTATCGATTGCACTGTGGTAATGCAGCAGGGCACTGCAACTGCCCGGCTCTTGTACGAGCAGAGAGCTAGAAGGCAGCCGAGAGCTTCGGAAGAGAAATTCCTCGTGAAGACAGCCCAGTGGCATGAGCAGAGGCTTCCCAGGAAAGGAGGAGAGACAGCAGGTACGTGGCTCATGGGGTAAAGGGGATGTACCTTCACTAGTACCTTCACTTGTGTGCAGCCCCCCAAAACATGTGGGTGGCTGGACCAATGTGTTGGCTGAAGGTCCCAAGCTCTGGCCAATTCGGAGACCCTTTGCTGTTTCAGGGCTTGCATGAGGCTCAACCAGAGTTTTCAGGTTCCTTCAGCAGAAGCAAGAAAGACTTGCCTTTGGCTTGGCACAGCAGCTCCTTCTCGGAAGAGACAGACACTCATCTTCATTCACTCCTTTCTCTACCCACCGTGTCCCTGAGCATTTCATTTGCCCTGCAAGCTGTACAGGTCTGTGAGATTCTCTGACTTTCCCTGGTCAGTGCAGTGAAGGATTTTGCTGGTTGACATTGCTGCTCTGTTAGAAATGACCTGCAGCACAGGCCCAGGTGGCACATTCATTAGGTGCCTTATGCAGCCCTGCTTATGCAAACAGGGTTCATTCTTCATCCTTGCTAGCAAGCGTGTTCAGAGGTGTGCTCCCCTTCCACCTGTTGTTTTATTATGAAGCAGGCCCTTCATTTGATTACCATGTTCTCAAGCCATGTCCTGCGCTGAGCTTATTTCAAAAATACACTTTTATATAATTAAGTATGAAACCCACTGACCCACATTGGTGTGGATCCTCTGGCCTTGGAAATATAAAGTGAACCTCATCAAGGTGTAAGGAAGTCTGTGTCAGTTTTCCTCTGCTCAGAATGGCCTTTGGGGCTATTGATACTAAAAGAATGGATAAAATCCAAGTTGGTGATTGTCATTCAGGCTAAATTTCCTGTCAGAGAAAAGAGATCTATTAAGCAGCTTTAGTTTGTGGTTCACGCTATAGGTTCATCCTGTGAACCTCTGAAAAGCTCTGCTATAAATACATGTGTATATACACATGCGTGAACATAAATACATAGATGTTAAAATAGCATTAAAGTTATTCTGCCTTCTACTCCATTACCCCTGTGATAGGTGGAGAGAGAAAAAGCCTCAAGGTTAAACTTTTCAAATTTCATTTTCTCATTCCTTGCTAATTTCTAAATGCCCAGACCAACAGAGAGTCGGAGCTATTAAGATGGTGAATTAAATTAGACTTTCTGGGTTGCATGAAAACAACAACCACTAGAGACAGGGAGATTCACTGAAAGGGTAGACAAGAGGACAAGAGGCAAACTGGGATAGATTTTTTTTTTAAACACCCTAAGAGTAGTGTATGTTGCCTGCTGCACTTCAATGCACATAAATTAATGCACATAAATTAAGACAGTAATTCTAGGAGCTGAAGGCTCCCTCTGCTTCAACACTTGTGGTTTATGGTGGCCCCCGAGTCTCTCTGTGGAGCTGCAGCTTCATCACACACAACCGAGGAGGCTGCAGTTATTCCTGCCCCTATCTCCTGTGCTAGCACCATGTGCTTGGGCTGCGTGGACTCTCCAAGGCAGGTATGTGCTGCCACTATTTGCAAGGCTTTTCTGCCAGTTTGTGCCCAAAATGACCCTTTCTTTGTTGAGAAACGTGCATTCACTGCATCTAGTTCCTTTGCTTTTCCAGGTGGATGCAGCATTCCAGTTGGCAAGGAGGCTGAGGGCTGGTCATGGGCTGTGGGCCCTTGAGCTGTTTCCTAGGCAAAAAAAAGGAGAGAAGTAGAGTTTTGCAGAGCTGGCATGCCAAGGTGGTTAGAGATGCCTTCCACCTTGCGTGTGCTCTCCTTTTGTGAATACTCTAGAGAATATTTCCCTTCTTCACCCCCTTCTTGCTCCTTTGTTTACAAGATGAAAGCACGAGTTGAAAAGAAACTGCCGTTTTGTCCCTTTTGAGAAGGTTTGAATGTGTAGGTTAGACAAATAGATTCTTGTACTTTCATTTAGGGGATATTTTAGGTTAGAAAGAGGCCAGTGAGCTCACGTTAATTGAAAACAGTATTTTTCCTGTCCTTTGTAGAGAAATACCTGTGTTCTGCACTGGAGGGTTGTAGCATTCAGCGGAGCGGAGCTCGATGGTCTTCAGAGCAACTCAATTGAGTAGTAGCTGCTTCTCCTTTGTTTTCAGTAGCTCATTTCTATTCAAGAGAAGGCTAACAGCAGATTTCCCTAAAATTGTACTGAGCTGATATGTTACGGATGTGTTATGTGTTAAGGATGTGTTATGCTGGTGATGCTGGTTGTCCCAGAGGCCTTGTCCATGCTGGTGTTTCCTTGGGCGCTCCATGGGCTGCTCTTGGTGCTGCTGTTTCCAGCTCTGGAGAAGTCTCCTGTTGCATCAAGGACTTTGGAATTCCTGGAAGGCTCCAAGTCTGCCAGAATCCCACAGACCTTAGTAAGGAGGAGAACATCGAGGGGTGTGTTCCAAGGCTGCCAGATCTAATGGTTGAGGTGGCAGGGTGTCACCTACGAGGTTATTTCAGTGGATGGAGCTAAAATGTGCCAGATCCCTGTGCCTTTTATTTTTCCACCTTGAAATATTTATTTGCTTTTAAAGCCCTCACTGTCGGAGTCAGTGAGCATATTGGGTCTCTGCTCTTAAACACTCACACAAAACAGGCTTTCCCTGAGCAAAACACAGGAGTGCAAATCCCAGGAGCCAAATGCCCTCCAGAAGAGAAAAGCAGCAGCATCTATTAATTTGTCAAGGAACCCGTTGGAGCCTGCCTTGATTTTCAAACTCTTGTCCTCCAATTCTGTATTGGTAACAGAGCGCCGAGTTTCTGACGTGTTTGCGAGTGGTTTCCTTTTCTGTAGCCCCTCTCGTGAGAGCCACATCGCAAGGTGATTTGTGGTGCTAAATAATAAATAATAACACACGCGCACACATAGAAATTAACAGCTGTGGCCCGGGGAGAAAAGATATATTTTCAGATGAGATGTAGAAAGAAATGGAGAGTCAATGAGGCAGAGAGCTACAAGAGAGGTTGGCTCTGGGTCAGCTGTTTAATTTTGACCTTGGCTATTATTAGTCATTTGAGATAAAATATAGCTAGTGCCTCTGGAGTGTTCTCCATTTACTCTGAATTACAAGAACCAGGAAATATGGAGGGGGAAGAGGAATCCAGCTGGGTTCCGAGTAGGGAAGCATTAAAAAAGGGAAAGGCTTTATGGCTTCCAGAAGGTACCTTGCATTGGGAAGACCCATGTTGGCCTTTCAGTTTGAATTCACCCTCACGCAGACATTTGCCAGTTAAAATCATGTTAACTCTTAACTCTTTTGGGTTTACGTGGGGCTGAAAAATGATTCCTGCCGTGCCAGCCCTGGAGCAGGGCATAGCTTGAATTTTCCTAGTGCTTAACTTGATATGTGCAGTCAGCTGCACTGGCTTTATAGTGCTATAAGAGCAGCAGTTTCATGGGGAGTTAAGATAAATTATGAACTGAAGCAGGAGTCGTGTCCATGGTGAGCTCCAAAATCTTCACAAGGCAGCGGTTTTTTAATCCTTTATTTCCCTTTCTGTGAATGGGGGCTGTGAGCCGTTCCCTGCTCTCTCAAGTCTACTGAAGCAGCAGCAGTAGTAAGAGACTGGGAGGCCTGTACCCATACATGTGAGTGGAGATGTTTGTCTTTCCCCACTTGGAATTTTGGACGGGCAGCAGTGCTGTAACCACCAGGAATTTCAGCAAAGCTCAGGCCCGGAATGTGTTGATGCCTTCAGCGCTCTGCACTTCACACATTGTGGTGGGGATTCACCTCCTATAACTTCAGCTGTTTGTCTAAAAGTACAGCATTTACCCTGAGCTAACCTCATGTATGCTGTAGTCAGTGACGAGGGACATCAAGGGGTCTGGATTAATCCTATCCCAAGAGATTTGGCTCATTCATCAAGCTGGAGCTCCCCAGGCCACAGATACCCATGTTTCTCCTTTCCCTGGTGGGTCTCATGGCTTGAATAGGATCCTCCTCCCCAGCTCTTTCTGTGCTGTAGGACTATCCAGCTCACCAGAGTGTAATCATTGCCACCACTTCTAGGCTACTCTTACACCTTCACGGGCTGTTTTAAAGAACTTGGGATCCGCTTCCCAAAGAGAACTAGCGTGTTTAAGCACAGAGAGTACGTGGAAATGCAGTGAAATACCAGACCAAAATATTGGCCGTAAATCTTCATCATGCATTATCCTATTTTCTGAAGTTTATCCTCTTATCTACTTAGTGGGAGTATTATTCCATTTAAATGTGCTGCTTAGCAATTGCTTGCAACATTTAGGTCTTTAGATGCTTTCTGCGCTTGAAGAATTGCCGTTACTGCCATAACACTGTGCTAATTCTCCACAGAAATTGTCCCTGTGGTTTACGGAGAGGCCCATTCATTACGCCCCTTAGGAGTAAAACACCGTGGGGAGAAGCAGTGCTGCAGTGCAAGGTTTTAGCTGTCGCTTCCCTGCTCGCAGCAGCCAGCGGGGAGGAATCCTGACTTTTCTTTGTCTTTCCCCAGCATCACCTGCAGTGGCAGCAGGAGCTCGAGCCAGGGTGGCTCCGGGATGGAAGAGCTCAGAGAGTGAGCGGGAATGGTGCTGCTGTGGCTTCTCAATTCCCCCATTTTTGCAATCTATCCTAGTTTCTGTTGGGAAAAGCAGCTTGCGTAGGGCCTGCAATGCCTGCTAGCAGGCTGCTTCACTGCTTTTCTCTCCCATTTTGGTCTCATAGGCAGGGAATTTCACACATAGGATGATACGGGCCTGCTCCCGTCCTTGTCTTTGCCAGGCACAAGGGCCTGAGCACCCATCGGCTTCTCCCAGCGCACCCATAGCCTTTCTGGGCTCTTGGGTGGCGTGATGTGGCTTTGCCGCTGCAAACTGGCTTCCAGGGCATGTACTAAGCATTCAGAAGGGGGTGCCTTATCCTATCAAAGCCTACTGGGGTGGTAGGGTTGCAGTCCTGGATTTACATTCAACTCACAGCATCTTCTGGATGAAACCTTGGGGTTGTGCTGGGCTTCTGGCGGGCAGCTCTGCCCAGCCTCATGCTGGGCATACAAAGTGGTTTAAAGACGAGAACCTGACATCCCCAATGAATAAAGGCTCTTTGTAGGTGGGGGATTGTAGGAGCAGGTTCCTGCTGGGCAATTTTATTCTAAACAACTGCTTTATTTTTCTTTTTCTACTTCCTTAAAAATAGGAGCACCTATAAGACAGCACTCCTGAGCCAGCTGGCACTCGCACGCTGCCCGGACCGCCGCTCGCTGTGCAGGACGGTAGGCAAAGGCTCCAGCAGGAGAGCCTGTTTGTTATAAAATGTTTTCAGATGTTTGATAGTTGTTTGAAGAAACGGCTGCTCTTGCCTTTTGGTGAAACAATTACTGCAAAGCAGTCCGTCACCGAGGCTTGTGCTGCCTGGCTGAGTGATCTGACTCCATGTAAAGCACAGAGTCCTCGATCTTTATTTCCCTGCTCTGTCTCCTTTCTCATCACCGGGAGCTTTGCTGCGTTTTTTTTTTTTTCCTTCTCCCTGCAGCTCGGGTAATTCCCTGCGAGAGGATTATACTCCTGGCATGTTCATAACTGTGTTTGCTCAGAGCAAGTGCCTCCTGCTATTGCCCGATTGTGGAGCTGCACTCGAGTGGAACAAGTAATAACAGAAATATGCAGCGCTCGCTGCCTTCGTTTGGCCGCTTCGGTGGCAGGGTGCAGGCTGCGGGCCTCTCTCCTGCAAAGTGGTTAACGAGGCTTTCGTACAGCAGCGAGTCCAAATAAATCATCCCCTGCAGCCCTTTGAACTCGCCCTCGCTGCCTGGCGCCGCAGGGAAGGGAAGTGCTGGGGGGAGCTGAGGGAGGGATGCTGATGGGGCGGCCCTCGCTGGGGCAAATGCAAAGCTGGCCCTGGGAAAGGGAAGGCAGGGATGTTCCCGGCTGGTGCAGGGCAAGGGACCAGCCCAGCTCCCTGCAGTTCTCATCCTGCATTGCTTTGCTGGCACCGTGTCCCCTGCCCCACAACAGGGACAGCGCCCTATTACTGCTGGGGCAGGTTGGGTGGTTTCGGTGCCGCATTGAGGAAGGTGACATATTCACTGGTAACTGTCACAAGGACTGTTTGAGCTCTGCAGACTCGGAAGGTTTGCAGTGGCCTTTGTGGCAGTCCATAATGCTCTTCTTAGATGTCCAGAGCGCAGGAAAGGGTGGTTAGAGCTGCGTGCTAGGCTGACTTGGGCTTTTCTCTTTGCGAGTCACTTAGTGTCTTTTACTCTTGGGCATGAAGATGGGCTTGTGAACATTTTGCTGCTCACAGGTTGGAGAGGAGGCTGAGCAGGCTTGGAAAAATACCATGGGCAGCCTCAAAATCCTTAGCCGGTAGGTCTAGGTCTCGCACTCACCTGGTCTCGCCCCATCGATTTTTGCTCTGTGCAGGTAATTGGCTAGTTCCACCAGTAAAGAAGAGCCTGCAATGTCCAGAGAGGGAGGGCACGGTGTCCTGCAGGGCAGCGAACACTGCATGAGCCATAAGGAACAGCAGTTTGGCTGTTGGGCTCGCTCCATTTGGAGGGAAAAAGACCTTTTTGGGGCACACAGGGGCAGCAGTTTCCTCCTCTGCTGCCTGCGACGGGAAGAGGAGGAAAAAGGGCTCCTGGGGAAAGTGAAAAGGAGTGCAGAGCCGCTTGCTGAGGCCCCGGCAGCTCCGCTCTGCAGCGAAGGGGCCCCGGGCCCAGCCGAGGCCCTTCCTCGAGCGAATGTCCCCCCTCCAGGAGGATGGAAACAGCTTCAGCAGTTCCGTTTGGGGGGAAACATAAATAACAAACCGGAGCACTGCAGTGCCATGGCTTTGAATTGCCGTCAGATGCCCTTGGGCTCCAACAGGCTATAGCTGGGCTTGGGAGGGGAGGGAGGAGAGCTCCTGCAAGCTGCATTCCAGTGATAGTGTTTTAATTTCTTCCTCTTCCGTGCCTGGTTTACACTTTAACATAGTTTAATTTTAGAGTCTCCTTTTTTTGTTGTTTTTTTTTCTTCTTCTTTTTACAAGGTGAATGTCAAGCAGTAATGTAATGAAAAGTTGACAGGCAGAGATCTTTTTTAATAACTCTTATGTTGTGTAGCTTAAATTGCTTTAACTATAGCTGAGCTGAATAAGAAGCAGGGAGGAATTCATCTCGTGAACCATGACTAGTTTGAAGCCTCCTTTAGAAAGGGTTCAGTGGCTCTGCATCTAATCCCAGGGGAGGGACCCACAGCTTGTTATCTGCTTAGGGTCTTGCTATGGAAGTCAGGAAGAGCTTTAGGGATGGGACAGCTCATCCTGATGTCAAAGGGAGATGGTAAAGCAGGTCGTCCATTCGCCTCCAGATAATTCAGGTTGCTTTTTGCGTGGAGCTCAGCCCATCCCAAGGAACAATTCCCAGCTGTTGGAGGAAGGCTGCATGTCATCCCATACCCAGCGACAGTGCCCAGGAAAGAGCTTTCTGGAGCACCTGGGTGCTGAGGGACACAAGCTGTCAGGCCTTGGAAAAGCTGGGGCATGGTTTCAGCATGTTCCATGGAATGCCACAAATCCCTCATTAAATGAAACCTTTTGGGCTCTAGTGAAAAGCGGGACGCACAAGGCGAGAGCCGTTGCCATACGCTGTCTCTAGGTGTTTCCTCCTTCGTTCTTTCATCTTCTCACACAGAGTGCAATTCCTCTTTCAGGCTTATTTTGTTTTTTGTTTGTTTTATTTTTTTTTTCTGGGGCTCTTTTTGTTGCTTCCCCGATTTTAGGCCTTTCTTCTAAATGTTTTGTTTACATTCACTTCATTTTATCTTGCTCTGTCATCACGACAGCAGCAACGCAATGAGTCATCGTTGTGACCCTCTGCTACAGAAAGAAAATATATCTGAAGCTGGTTCCCTCCAGGAGAGGAAAGCAAGGGACCAGTTACTGCAACTGTGCTCTGGCTGGGACCATGGTGACCCCTGATCCATGCAGGATGATCCTCTGATCCAAACAGCATGGTCCTAGCTAGGGAGTTCCCAGCTTTTCAGCCTGAGTGGGTGATAAACTCTTCATCTTGCCCATCACCACTGTAAAACATGGCTCTGATTAAACGTATTTCTTCTTTTTCTTCATGGGATTGTATAGATGTCAACAAACTGTCTTTAATGCTGGAAGCGCCTGCCCCTTAACACGAACGTCTTGCATCTGCTCCCTGAGCATGCAGTTCATTTGGCTTTGAGTTGGAATGAATTTTTCATTAAAAAGTTGGAAATAAAGAGGGCTCGTGTAAAAAGGAGACCTTTCTTTTTAACCCACAGTGTTTCTTTCACCCTGATGTGTTTTGCAACCGACTTCAGCATTGTGCCTTTCTCATTCAATTTAGGTTGGAAATATGAAATTGTGCCTCTCTTTTCCTTCATCTTTCAGGCACTCCATCCTGCTCCAAAGAGCTCTGTGCAGCTCCGGGCTGGAAAGCTCTGCATGACATGGGTGTCCCCTAGGGATGCTCTGCTGGTCTTGCTGCTGCAGGGAGACCTCAGGGAGGCAGAAAAACTGTGTCACGAAATGAAGTCCTAAGCTGAGCTGGAAGGTGGGAATGTGCACCCCTACGTCTTTCTGTGGTGATGAAGAGCTAGGAGCTGAACGTGACGGCAACTGAGCCCCTCCTTTTCTGAATGTGTAGAAATGCAGGTAGCTTCAGTCCAAAGGTGGTAGATGTAGATGTATGTATTGAAGTCGGTGAGATGCTAAATTCTCTGGAGTTCATCAGAACTGCCATGACTAAAGCCTCCCAAAACTACTTATTACATTGGATGGTTTTCGCTTTGATTAACCTGCCCCTCAGTTTCTTGGCTTTAATACAAAATTACTAATTCACAGATAGGTTGTGCTGAGGAATGAATTGTTTCTGGAGCCTTCAGCTACTTTGGTTCGTGAACTTGAGCTAGTTTCAAGACTTGTTTCGCCTCAGGTAATCACAGAATCACAGACTGGTTAAGGTTGGATGGGACCTCTAGCGATCATCTAGTCCAACCCCCCTGCTCCAGCAGGGACACCCAGGGCACAGGGTGGCATCCAGGAGGGTTTTGAAGGCCTCCAGAGAGGGAGACTCCTCAGCCTCCCTTGGCAGCCTGTGCGAGGGCTCTGGCACCCTCACAGTGAAGAAGTTCCTCCTCACCTGGAGATGGAACTGCTTGTGTTTCAACTTATACCCATTGCCCTTTGTCCTATCACTGACCACCACTGAGAAGAGCTTGCCCCCTTCCTCCCTACATTCCCCCTTCATGCACTTACACATATTAATCAGATCCCCTCTCAGCCGCAGATCTACTTGAATCCGTCATCTAGTCATCTGTGCAACTCTTGAAGACTCCGTATTGATTCATGATGTTTCAGCTAGGAGAACAGACCTTATGGTAAGTGTCTGCTGCCATCTTAATGAGAAAGGATGTGCAAGCTGTCTCCCGAGTGCAGAAATGACTAGGGATCTCTTCCGAGTCTGTATCCATGTGCTGTGAGTCCTGACTCGAGGTTGGAAGAGCTGAACTGCTGCTTGCCCTGGGCAGCCTTTCGGTTAAAGCTGCCTTCACATCAGAGGCGGTTTTGTGGAGGGTAGATTGTGTGATGTGAGTTCTGAAAAGGGCTGCAGGGAGGCCCAGACCTGGACTGGTGTACTGGGAGAAAGGAAAGAACCGAATTAGCAGCACATGGGTAAGTGAGACAGCACGCCGGTCTGAAAGGATGTCAGGCTTCACAGATCTCCTAAAGCTCTTTGAAGGCATCAGCAAGCATGTAGACAAGGTAATTCCAGCTGATAAAATCCACTTAGGTAGAAACCAATGTTTTTTTGACTGTTTCTCAGGAAAGCATCTTAAAACTCAACTGCCATGGGCTGAGAAGAAAGGACGCGTGATACCTGGCTTGAAGGGGAGGAAGAACTGCTGGCCAAGGAGAGAATCACCAGCACAGCTCGGCAGGGTCCATGCTGGCAGCTGTCCTGTTCAGTATATGTAGAAATGAGCTGGAAGAGGAGTCAGCAGTGAGTATAAAGACTGATGGGGATACGGAGTGCGGTAAAAAAGAAAGCCAACTTGTGCAGCTGAGTGACTAGGGAATAAGCAGCAGGTGAAACTCACTGCAGATGCATTTGGAGCGCTGCACAGGGAGAAAGACGGTTGTCACTTTGTCTAGAAGGTGATGAGTTCTGAGCTGGGATCTCATTCCTCCAGAACTTGGGAGCTACCATAAATTATTTTATGGAAATGGCATCGCAGAGACCAGCTGTCAAAATGTGGTAAGATTGGCAGGAAAAGACCAAGAAACATTGTTAGGGCACTGTGCCTCGACTATCAGGTGCAATTCTGGCCTCCCCATCTCAAGACTGACTTGTTACTACTGGGAAAAGTCCAGAGATGAGCAGCAAGCATGTGAAATGCTTGTGAGAAGTGATTAAATGATTACAGAGCCTGGTAAGGAATCTGTGAAAGGGGTGAGTGCAGGTCAGCAATCACATAGTATTAGCCTGAAAATGTGCAGAAAGCAGGAGAATTGGAGAAGAGAAATGTGGCTGCCTCTTCCAGCAGGAGAACTGGGGACCATTAGACAAGGCTAGCAGATGAAGGTTCAACTGGAAGGAGATACTCCCTCATACAACACAAAGGTAGGCTACTTTTGGCTTCTTGTGTCTACTTGGAGTTCTGAAAGTTTACAGACATTTGAACAGCATTTGGATAAAAATTCATGGAGGAGAAGTCCTTTAAGGGGTAGTAAGGCACCTCTAGTGTTCTAATCGCTGGAGGTTGGAGGAGAGTATTTGAGTAGTATTGGCACAATTACCCTTTCCAAGGTACCTTCAGGCCAGTTCTTCACATTGATACAACTCTTATCTGCTACAATACGGCTGTTCTTCTGTAAATGCAGGAGAAAAACGAGACAAAAACGTTATTTTCCAGTTGTTGGGTTTCCAGTTCACGCTGTCGAGTCTGACTTTTAACCTAAAAATTGCACAAGCTGCAGATACCACTTTGTGTTCTTCATCATTTATTATCTAAGAGTTCACAGCCCTTTAAAGACTTAATAAAAGAGGTTTTCCTCCCCTGGAGTCTCGCAGTTTTGTTAAGTGAGATTAGACTGTGTGAAGGCATCAGACCTTTCTGCAAAGATGAGAACTGCGCAGTGTTAAACAGGGAAAGAAGGAAAGCGACTCTTGGGAGTACTTGTCACTTCTATCTGTTTTGCACATCAATGTAAAGTTATTTCAGGTGTCTCAAGCTCCTGACGCAGACTTTCAGGAGCAGTTTATTCTGTTTATTTGAAGTTCTATACCAAAGCAAAAGAAGGTCAAATGAGAGGGTGAACATCTACATCAGATGACCATGTTCCCATAGGATTAAAAACAGGCTTCCTGCTGATGGATGTCTCTCCGAAGACCAGGTTCCAGCAGCAAATCTAGCCATCAAAGGTGCATTTAGCCCAAAATAAAGCTAACAGGAGCCAAAGGCTAGTGCCTGTGCTGTAGGTGGGGTCTGCAGGTCCTCAGTCGTTTTTCCATAGTGATATTTTTATATTAATACCGTGGAGCTGGTGTTGCACCCCGCAGTGCTCTTGTGTTAGAGGCTGGAGGAGAATGACAGCAAAAAAGCCTTAACTGGAGTGAGTCATCCGAGTGAAGGAGAAATGAACGGTAAGTATCGTGCCCATGGGGCAGGTGCAGTTAGCCCCAGGTTGGCAAAATGCACGATCACATCCCAGACAGAGCTGAGAAGGTTCCTCAGTGCCCTGCAAAGGCAGCGCCTCAGGATTTATCCCTCCTAACATCTCCGTGGGTTCCTGGCAGGGCTGGATCTTCTGCTGAAGTCCTGGAGCCTGCCAAGGCCAGACACGCTTATGGATAGTGGGGTAGGAATCAGTTCATTGCCCAGTGCCAAACCCAGGCCTGAAGGATGCGCCTAGTGGCAAGAGCTGTTATCCTAGGCAGCCTTTGAAAAAAAAAAAAAAAAAAGAGAGAGAAAATTTAAATATAATAAGGAAAAAACATGTAATAAAAAGTTAGTTGTGCAAGAAGCTGACAGGGTTGGCGGAGTGTTCATTATATGCTGTATCAGTAAGTATATGAAATGTCAGTGTGAAGGGAATTCATTTCCCAGTAACAAGCATGACAGACTATTGAATTGAACTGAGAGGGTGTCTGCAGGCAGCAGGGTGATGAAGCCCTAATCAGAATTTCACTTCACCAGAGTTTACTTGAAGAGTGTTTTCGTTTTAGGTTTTACAAGTTCAATTTTTTTTGCCCAAAGCAAAGGGTGGTGGCCAGGGCTCTGCGCGCAGGCCTGCTGGCTCCAGCACTGCCTCTGCTTGGCCCCAGGGGCACAGCTCCATTTCTCCTGTTCTGTTCTTTTATTTCCCTATTTTCCTCTCTTTCATTTTTCTGTGACATATTCTTCTCCTCGACACAGAAATGGGACCTAATTTCATTACATGCCAAGGGCTTGGGGCAGGACAGGAGGAATCAGGTGGTTTTAGAAGAGCAAGGGGAGAGCCTGCAGAGCGTGGACTGGAGCTGAGCCACGGGGCTGCACGTTTGAAGGGAACTGGCAAATGAGACCTCCTCCCCACCGTGGGGATTACACACTGAGAGCAGGGACATCGGAGGGGAATAGTCCCAATGGGCACGGCCTGTGGATCAGAGGGCTTGCAGTTATTCATGGAAAGCCTTCAGCGCGGCCAAAGGCTCCTCCTTGAACCCTGTCCTCTCAAATCCCCTACTGTCACTACGTGCCATTGAATCCCTGATGTCGGAAGTTTCCAAGCAGGATCCCCTTCCAAGTTATGCCTTTCCCGTTGTTTTCTTCATGAAAACTTGCCTGGAAGCCTGGCTTCCTGGCTGCCATTCATGCTATGCCATTCATGCTATTCCTTTTCATGTCCTCCCAAGGTCTTTCAGGAGAGCAAGACAGCACTGCTGGGAAACCTGGACACGAGCAGAGCTGATGGATGAAATGCAGTGTTCTCAGTTAGACAAGAAGTCACTGCAAGGGACCGTTGGATCTGGCGTGCTCCACACTGAATATATAGCTCCACAATGAACACTGCAAGAGCAAGGCTTGTATTAGCTTTCAAAATCTAATGAGGAGCTGAGAGGTAGGAGCATGAAGATGGAAGTCCTCCAAAAAGGAGACATTTATTACACTGTGACTTCATTTGTAAGACTTAGTATATTTTTTTTATTGCTCCAAGAGTCTGCTCAGTAATTGGTGCTGCCCTATTATTGCAACAGAATTAATTGCACAGTGGCTATTTCTAAGCACTAGGGATCTTCTCCAGGTAGCGATGGACAAAATAGCTCAACGTTCGTAACCTTCAGATCTGGACCAGCGTGGGAGTTCTTGGCCATGAGGCTCTTTCCCTGTGATTGAACAAGAAAATGGAAGACCTGAGAATTAAAGACTGAAACAAATGACAGTATTCAAATCTTATAATTCAAGATTAATTCAAATTAAAATCTCCATCCCCTCTGGGCTACCTGCTTAAGCCGTACTTGACTTTCTCATTCACTGTTCATGCCTGGGGCTGCAGCACCGTCACTTTGCTTTTAAGTCCTTTGATCTAGCAAACAAGGGGCACTGATTAAAAAATGGAGAAGAAAAATGGGGAAAAATGGAGCAGCGGGACCCCGGCCCCAGGAAGGGTCCACGGGAGCTGTGCCAGCAACGCTAGCGTGACACACGTGTCGCTGCCGATAGTCCGTTCTCAGAGACGGGTGTTAACAAATATCGCTGCCTTGCGTGGTATCCCCGAGATGCAGAGTTTGGGGAGCAGGAGAGTTTCCAGGTGGGTTTAGTGGGCAAGGAGGAGGGCTCGCAGTAACAGCCTTAGCCTGGCTGCACATTGGCAGGGGATGGTGCTTCCTCACGGGCTGGTCAGTACCCACACGCCGCAGCTTTGCAGCGGCATCCGTGACGTTTTCAGAGATGGGGAATAATTGCATCTAATTAGATCCTTCAAACTGCTGGGGATGGGTGAGCTGCTCAGCCGGCTAGTGGGGGTCCGTGGCTGCTGCAGGGGTGGTTGGAGCTGCTCCCGGGGAAGGATGGGGCACGGACCGTGATCAGCAGCACTGTTTTAGCAGCTTCTTCCATGCAGGGAGCTGTTGAGCTGTCCCCATGCTGTGCTTTTTTTCTTCCTGAAGCCTGGTGGTCTGGAACTGCCTCCGTGATCTCACATGTGCTAGGCAGTTTTTGGATATGTGTTTAGGCTTGGAGACAAGGAAAATCAGTGTGGTCTGGAGCGAGCTGAGCCTTCCAGGCAGCCCTGGTGGAGGGTAGGAGGAGTTTTGGGTTCCTCTGAGCAGCTCAGTAAGATCTTGGTGCAGGAAGGTGAAATACAAGGGCAGATCATTGCAAGGAAGCAAGGGCCTGAAGACTGTGGTATCTGCAATGTCTTAATTATAGTGAAACAAGCAGAAATAATGTTGGATTTCTGTTCCCTTGGAAGAATAACCAAAGGGGAACTAGAAAAGAATCTTCTTTCCTAGTGCTTTAGACAACGTGCTTGAGTGAGGCATTTTCAGAATATTTTCCTGTGTCCCAGTTATGATGATTTTTGTATATTCATTGAACAGAAGCAGAAATGTGCTACAAACACCCCTTGTCATCCATCATCAAGGAATGAGAAGGTCCCACAGCAGGGACATCACCTTGGGGACTTAGAGGCTGTTTGAGGAAGGTGAAGCACAGTCTGCCTTTCTGTAGTGCTTGTTTGAGGAGCAAGTAGCTGTTGTACCTCTGAACACTAATCGTAGACCTAGTTTTCCCAAGTCTGATCAGAATAAGTCCTGAAAAACAAAGAAATAGCTGCTTATCTCCATAGTGGTTACATGGCCACGACGTTGTTGTGGTGAGCAGATCAAACCCATTTAGAGCCATGGGCTTGCAGGCAAAGCCAAGAACAGCCCTCAAACCTGGTCTCCCTTCTCCAGCTACACTTTGCAGCAGAGAAAAGTTCATAGAAATCTGTTGCAAACTTGATTCTGCACAGCAGGGACGCTTCCCCGAAGGAACGCGGGGCGAAAGGCTTTCATGTTAATACAGTTAATACAAATGACGCAGATTAGATATTCTGCCGCAGGATCAGTCAAAGAGTGAGTTGCTTTTGTCACCGAGCCATGCTGCATTACGGCTTCACCTTAAGGCAAGGAATTTACCCGAGGGACGTGTCGCTACTGCGCAGGAATTAGTTTCTGTTAAGGATTTGGATGGGGGTGTTGAAAGCAGGACCGCGCGTTGCAGTATGATTGCTGCCACCAAAGCCCCCAAACGTTTCCACGTTGCTGTGAAAAACACAGAAGCTTTGGAAGAAAAATTAGCCCCCGATGAAAATATTTCATTAAAAAATGTGCTGGGAAAACATGATTTCACCACGATTTCTGCCTCGCTCTGTTGGAATAGGTAAGGAAGGAGATTTTTAATACCTACCGCTGCTGCTACGTGTCGCTTTTTAGAGTTGAAACAGGGTTTACCTAAAGCTAGAGAGGCATATGCTCTGCATACACCGCAAGCGCTTTGCACACAGGAATATATGTTTGCAAATGGGAGACTGATCATGCCCGGTTTACCAGCATCTCTCGCCGGAATATATAATGTAATAACCCCAACCAAAGTTACTTTGAATAGCGCAACTTTTATCAGCGCTGCTCCTCGGGTGCTCATCACCAGCTCATCACAGGGTGACGTGACAGTAATGCCACACGGAACTGCTCCGCCGTCCTTTCCAGCAGGAACAAGGAGCCACGATACGGGGACCTGTCGCGTCTTGACAGGACACGGGGAACATCTGGTGACAGCGTGGTAATTAACTTGCATCACCAGCGCGCACTAACCGTCGGGCCTGCACACGGGATGGGAGAGCAGGGATTAATTTGGGATATCAGTTATTTATTTATTTACTGGGAATACGAGCACCCCTCTGGAAGTGCTGTGCAGCTGTCAGGGAGAAATGGAGCTGTGTCGGCTTGTCCTCTCCTGCTGCCTGCTCCGTTGGTTCCCATGTGTGTCAGGTCTCAGTTGGCAGGACAGAAGCAGATACCTGTGCTGGGAAGGACATCAGTGTGAGGACTCCAGCAGGGTGGGTGCGTTGGATCTCTTTGTATCTGGCTGGGTAAACACTTGTCCTTCCGTTGTCGCTGTCCCCATTCCCTGGCCAGTGTTGACACAACTTCGCTGAAGCTCAGTCCAACGTCTTCTCTTGCTGGATCCCAAAGTCTTACATTAAATGAGTTTTTGATATTTCACTCTTCCTCCTTCTGCTTTCCCATAGTTTAACCCTGCCTAACCTTTCTGCACAGAAACATCCCTCAACCCAGCAGTGCACCAGTGGGGACAGATCACCACGGTGCAGAGGGAAGAGACAAACCTGAATTTGAAGTAGTCTCAGGGCCATAGGTGCTGCTTCGAGAGGTGACTTCCAGGGACTTAATTGAAGACCACGACCCATCCTCTTCTCCTGCTTTGCTTCAGCTCACCCTCCTCACCACTGCAGTGTGTCTCGGAGAGATGCTGCTGCCGGGAACGTCCTGCCCCAGCTGCTCTCTCCAGGCCAGGTTTGCCAGGAGGTTCCTGAGCATCCTCTCCTCCCTCTGGCTCAGCCAAGGAGCATGGAAAGCCGCTCGCTGATCGGTTCAGCAGCAGCTCATGTGCAGGGCCTCCTTCCCAGGCCGTAATGGATTCTGCCTAATATATATTCTCCTTCTCTCTAATTAAGTAGTAACACCTTGGTGGCAGAGCAAGCCGGTAAAATAATAAAGGGTTTTGCACTTGGAGGCACGGGAAGACAGACCCTGGGGAGTGATCCTCCCCAAGATACAGAAATTATTGCAATTACAGAGCAATTGTACGGAAAGGAGAATGGAACAGCAGACTCTTCAGACACACTTTTCCTGCATTAATATTTTTAATTAAGGTTATTGGCAGTGAGTTATGACTTTGGCATAGCAGACGGCACAGCAACGCACGTGTGCGATCCTGCCTTTCCCTGCAGTGGGTGAGAAAGTGCAAACGTGTTTCTGCAAATATTACTTGGTCGCCGCGCGGCGTGTTCCCGTGCACGGGCATGGGGGCCCGGCAGGAGCAAGGCGCTTCCCTCGCAAGCCGTGGAGCGACTTTATTAATGTCAGAGAAGCCTGAGAGTGTCATCTTCGTACCTGAGCCAGTGCCAGTGGGGCACTGCCGTCTGCTCAGGGAAATAAGGATCCTGCTCTTCAGCAGAAGGGTAGCAGGGACCATGGAGATGCAGGGGGTGTTGGATCATCAAAGACGTTTATGTCTCTGAAGATGTCACTCCGAGAATTCAATCAATGTGTCTTCGGCACCTCTGAAAAGCTGCTCCCCACCCATCCCCTGGGGCACCTGGGCACATCTTCAAGAGCTCAAGTGTCTCTGCGTATGGCGCAGTAAGTGCCTTGGCCAAGGTCACGTGGAAGGTGTAGGTCAGATCAAGGAGGTAAAGCCGGGTCTTGGGGAGCACTGCACCCATTGGCCATCCCAAACCCTGAGGGCAGAGGCTTCTGCAGGGGTGTCGAAATGGAAGAAGAGGAGATAAGTCACGGGGATGGGGAGAGGACAAAGAGATCTCGAGTTTCTCTGAGGTCTTTGATAGACCATCCACTCTAAGGTAGGGAGAGGGCAGGTTTCCTCAGGGTTTCTCCAAACAATATCCACACAGTGACGGTGTCCGTGAGTTTCAGCTATTTGAAAGCATTTTCGCTAGTCAGGTAAGGTGCTGTCAGTCCAAATGTGCGCAGCGTTCCTAGAATGATTGGGGGTTTCAAACCTCGCTGCGTTTAAGACTGCATTTTCTGGGGCTTAAATAAAGGTCAGCCCCGTACAATGATGCCATATTTCAAAGTTAATGCTTTTTTTTTTTTCCACTTTGGCAAAACTTCACTTCCATCTTTGTCAAAACTGACAGAAAAAAAAAGTTTTGTCCAGACTTTCCAAGAAAATTCACCTTGGAGCAGAAGGAAATGTGAGAAAGATGAGTTGGAAAACGGTACCTTTCCTAGCACGAGGAATTATAATGGAAACAGTTCTGCATCATGTTGACAGGAATGACAGCTGGATCCCAGCCTTTTGCAGGAGCCATCCACAGTTCATATTTCTGAGCCATTAGATACTGCTTGTCGTAAGGTAATACATATTTTAATTATATAGACACCAGCATGACCATATAGCACGACTACATGATCTTGCTTTCCCTTTGGACATCGTCACAGTCTATCAGTGAGCAGCCGTTGTTTATTGCCTTAATTCTCAGGAACATGCTCTGAGGACTTTGCCAGCAGTACAAATTCCCCAAGATTCCCTATTTTTCTCTGCCTATTAGTCTAGATGCTAATGAAATCATTGAGATTTCACCTGCGACCTATCTTCAGACTTCTGAACTGAAGTTCAGGCCAGAGCTCCATAAACCATCAGATGCTTTAGGGATATTCCTGTATATTGCCCTTGCATAAGGCAAGAGGACATGATTCGCTGAGGACTTTTCTCCAGCCATGAAGTATCTTTACTCTAGGCAGCCAGGCAAGGTCCTCCCATCAGGGTAGCCATGGAAGGAGTCCAAAAAGCCAAAATTGGTGAGTTTCTGGCAGGGTTCCCGAGCTCTGGAGCTGTTTCCTGCCTGGAGGCCAGTGCTGCTTTGCAGAATGCATCGTGCCCAAAGTAATTTCCAGGCAAAATTGCTGTAAAGCAAAAATTGACTTTTGACATAGGCTGATAAGCACCGCTGTTTGTTTTCAAGAGTTTGTATTTTATGCAATTTAACGCTTAACAATGACTGACAACAGCAGTGTTGGGGAAAAACATTAAAAAATAAGGAAACCGCAGTCATTTCAGGCTGCTGCAGGCTTCTCTCCTGGTGGGTTTTCCACTGCAGGAAGCCTGTGGCTTTCAGCACGAAGCCTAGTTTTTCATATGGCATTGGTTTTGCGAGCACAAGGTAGTAGCCCTACTTATCAAGGGGAATATCGGTGTTGCAGCTGAATGCAAAGCCCTAACTCTGCACTAGGGATGCGCTGACTGTTGCCCAGCCTTTAAAGGGGAAGCATCTTTTCCCTCTAGAATTAGATTCTCTTTATGAATGGGAAAAATGAAATGAGCGTTAATGGAGATTTTCTGCTTCTCAGAAATTCCCTTTAATTGGTGTTTTCACTGAAAGTCCAGCTTTGAAGGAAAGAAAGAGTTGGTTAAGCTTGGAATTTTAGGTCATCAATCATTTCTGTTTCGATCGATAGCTCTGTTAGGACAAATATAACAAGGTTTCAGAGGCAGAGGACCAGAGGCGAGGTGGAAAGGAATAGGCAGCATCAGTCTCTGATTCTCCTTTACTGGTGGGTAACATGATACAGTCTAAAATGAATCAACTGTGAATCTCAGGACGTCTGTTCTCTGTCCTGGGTAGGGCACCTTCTGCCTATTCCCTGCTCCGTGGTTTTAGCCCTTAGTGGAAGAGCTGCTCACTCTACTCCAGTCTGTCATGCAAACATGGCAGTGAGGAGATGAAAAAGCACCTATAGCCCAGCTGGGTGACACTGAAAGCTCCTCGAGGTGACACAAAATGAGGGTGAGGAGGGTGCCAGGGGGCAGAATAGGTTGAAACATCCTCAGAGGGAGGAGCATCTCAGGGCTTTCTCCAAAACCAGCAACTGAGATGTCCTCTCCCAGAAGCTGTGGATGGATTTGTCAGTGAGGTGGAGAGAGCACCAGGTAGATACAGTCCCCAGAAGCTTTGAATCAAGATATAACTAAATCCGTTGGTATTTCTCCAAAGAAACCTCCTTGGGGGCAGCAGCTGCCTGCGCCGGATCAAAGTGTCCGCTTGAATGCTGTGGCTGGTGGCTCCATCTGCTCCCTTTGCTCTGTCTCAGTGCATTTCTGGGTCATCATCACGGCAGGTATAGACCCAGGGCCAAGCTTGCCTGGACTGCTGACCCAAGGATCCTCAATCACAGCCTTTTCCCAAGCCTTAGCTTAGCACTGTTAGTCCCGATTCTGCCAGCAGCTTCCAGGGTGACGGCAAGGCGAGGAAGCCTTGCAAAGCGAGGGGATCCACGCACAGAGTGTGTAGAGCAGCGATGCTCTTGCCAGCTATAGATCCCCTTTGTTTATTGCCATCTTTATTCATCATCATCATGGTTATTTATTAATTAGCTGGGTTTGCCGAGCCAACAGTGTGAGCTCATGTCTGGACTCGGGCACATCTATAATTAATCAGTAACTGTTGCTTTTCTCACTGTTTCGAGCAGAGAGGCGGTGAGTCACAACACGGAGCTGCTGGGGTTGCAGAGAGCACAAACCGGAGCGGGAACCGGAGTGAAGCTGCCTGGCCGCGTTCCTGGATGAGCTGCACCTTTCGGCTGCACCTTCCACAGGGAATGATCCCCCATCCCGCTGCCAGAAATCTTCCCTAACCCGCTCGAAATCAAATAAAGCTTTTCCTTTTAATAACAGCTTTCCTTCCGCCGCTCCGCTGACCTTCGAGTGAGAATCAAAGGGGAAAAAGATATCATACATAAAACAAAAAGAGAGGAAAACACAAAGAAGTGAATTGAATTCCACCTAAATGTCACCTTGCAAGTTGGGCTTTATTATTTTGATAGCAAGGCAATTTCGCTGACAAATCTGTTATCGGCTGCATGTTGTACAAAAGCAGAGGGAGGCATGTTATAGGTCACGGAAAAGTCATTCTTAAATAACACCCGTCTAAGTAGTGCATTGCAGCACTTGTTAGGGCCTATGTATATAAATGCATTCAGCGCATACGGGTGCTCCGGAGAACACCGGCACGGGGGCATAAATCAATGCTGTTTAAGCTGAACGGCTCCCCGAAAAGCGCCGGCATTTGGCTGCATTAGAGCAGAGAAAGCGCCGGCTCCTCTGGGCAAGGGATGGGGAGGCAGCAGCTCCCGGTGCCGATAAGCGGATTTGATGCGGGAGGCAGCAGGGCGCCCTGCCCTCCCTCCGGGAATCTCCATCCTTACTGTGAGAGCAGGAGAGGGGAAGGAAAGCGAAAAACTCAGTCCTTTCCCCCACCCCTTCCTAATTTTGTTGACCTCCTGGTTTAGATTGAAAGGTGCTTTGTTCTCCTTGGGATGGTGGAAGCGGGAGGCAGAGCCGGGACGTGAGCACCTGCGTCGGAGCAAACCGGCACGTGCCAATTCAGCTCGCGTTGTGGTGCTCCTTGCTGAGTGCCACGGTATTGATTTATATGCTGCTCCTCTCCTGCTCCCGCTCCCTGCGAGCCTTCGTCCTTGCTGCTCGCACATAGGAGCAGGGCTAACTTTGCCTCGTTACATGAAGGAATTTAAAGGTCCACAGAGCAAAACTTTGCACTCAAAGCCAAGAGAAAACCTCCCTTTCCAACAGCTTTACCTGTTCCTCTCCTACTAAAAAACCACAGTGTAAAACCGGAATACCCAGAGATAATTGCACGTGGCAATAACATGCTAAGCAAATACAAACCGTTGGTTTTGTCTTTGTGCAGTTGTGGGATGGCATAAGCCCTGGCATCTCTGCATGTGCGGAGCTCCCAAGGCACCACATTGATTTGTTCGGGTGACTTTGTCACTGCTTTACTGCAATTTTTTGGTAATGAAACAGCAGTGAATTTCCTGTCGAGGCTGAAGCAAAAGGAGCTGTTCAGACTCAAGCCCATTCCCACGTGCTCCGTGGCTGAATTTAGTGCACAGGCAGTGCCGGGACTCCACGCTGTTATGGTACCAGGGCTGTTTTCTTGCACAGGGTGTTAGAGCAGGGCCTGTTCTGCACTGGCAAAGAAGGAGCAGCCGCCCAAGCCCTTCAGAAGCCCTCCTCAAACAGCTCTGCTTTGGGGCCCTGCATCGAACGGGAGCGGGCGAGAATTGGCCCCCGACGGAGGCACCGGCAGGACCGCAGGGCTGCGGATGTGCAGCGAGTGTCTGGGGCGCTCTGGTTTCCCTCGCACGCGTAGCCGTGAATTTATTCATTTTTTAGCTTCAACAAGGTCATTCACACTGCTAAGCATAATCCCGACACGTTAGCGGGAGTGCTGTCCGATTCATTCTCACTCCATTAAGCAACACACTGGTCCGTTTCTCCTCCTCTCTCCCAGCTCTTTTCCCCCCTATTGTATACTCTGAATTACCTACCAGAAGCCTGTGAGTAGAGCAGCTCATATTCTGCAGCGTTCACAGGCCTCTTTCTGCAATGCTTATCAAGTTTGAGGCTTCTGGATAACCCCATTCCAGTGGAATAACTGGGAATGGCAACATTCAGCTTAAACATCTGCATTGTCATTGTCTTCCTCTGTGCTGGAAAAAGCTGGCCAGCTGATGTTGCTCCTCGCCTGCCTTCCAGGGCTGCTCCTGGGGCTCGTTTCGCTGTCCTGGTTTTGTGACAAGGCTCAAGGAGAATCCCCGCTCCCTCCCTGCTAGGCTGCATGTCAGTTCTGCATGACTTAGGCCAGCTCAGGAGGATTTCGGGAGGAAACGCGCCCTGTCGATTAGACGGTGGAGGTGTCAGGAGGAGGGCGAGGGAGTGAAACGCTCTTCTCGGAGCTCCTTTTCGGCAGGAATTCGGCTCCTTCTTTACACACAGCCCACGTGCGGCTTGTCCGCTCGGATCTGCTCACAGCCGGAGCACGGCTGGATGTGCCAAGAGACTCTTCCCTCTCTCTTAAACTTTCCTTCAGTTTTCCTCGCCAGCAGCAGCTCTCCACAGTCTCCCCTTAGAGATGCTCCTCAGCTTTTAGACCAGGGACTGCGATTTGGGCTCACAGGAAGGCCCCTGCTCAGCGCTCCCGGCAGCTCCAACCCCAGGTTTAACTGAAGCCTCTCCGGAATAATGTGAGTCCATGGAAATCAATGGCGAAGAGTTGAAAACAATTGATTTGAATCAAAACACACCGCAATCAAATTTGGAGGGATTGAACTAATGGATCATAAGATGGCTGGTGAATGGGTCTGATTGAATTGAACTGAAAGGTCCTGCATCTTCATTACAGCTAACCGAAACTAGTATAAATGATGAATTTGCTAACAGTGTTTAGTGTCTTTTTCTGTACTTATAACTGGGTTGCAAATCTAGCACTTGGGAGTTAACCCATACATACGGTGTCAGGGGAAGCCAAGGACAGAATTTGCTGGTCTCAGGTAGCCCTGTGGATTTGGACAAGCCGTCGACTGGATTTCGTTCTTGTCTTTGCAGCTTTTCCTTTTATTTTGTCCCACCCAGCACTCTCAGAATTAGCCATTTGTTTCTGCTGCCTTTAGTTTCCTGCCAGGGGATCTGCATTCAGGCACCGCTGTGATCAAGGCGACTTTATTAACGTCCCATTTTTAATTCTGACAGGAGTGATTCGGAATATCGCCTCTCACACCACCAAAACTGGAATTTGCATTATCCTCATGAAACCCCCTCCTGTAGCGCAGAAAGAGGCAGAAAGCTGGAATGATCCACTGGCTTCTGCAAAACTCCATTTTTCGATCATATTGAACTGTTCTTTAAGGCGTGAATTATTACTGCGGTGATTAAGGGGCACTGTTGATATTTCTGAGCATTCAGAGGCGAAGGCTTGCCTCCGAGGCAAGAGGCAGTAGAAAATATGTGAATAGCTGGGCATGTAATGGAGCGTTTGAGGTTTCCTATTAAGCAGCACCCGTATTTGTCTCGTGCTGCCACGGACAGGTGTAGTGAATCAGGAGCCACGTTGTTGAACGGTGCTTGTGCTGTGGGAAGCCGTGGTGCGCATGTGAAAGGGAGAGGTTTTCTCCTGGCCTCAGCACTGTTATTTATCTCCTGAGAGCCTTAAATCAGTAGCCTGTGCTCGTGTCACTGTGCTTGCCCCCGCATTTCCTCCTGCTTGGGCTCGCTCTGGCATCGGGGCAAGCTGCCTGGACCCTAAATCGCCTCCCACCGCCTCGGGGGTAAGGATGGAGCTGCACGGATTGCCCTGCGTGGCTGGCAGGGCGTTTTAAGTGACGGTCGTGTCGCGGCCCCAGATGTTTCCTACAAAATCGGGACTCCTTGCCTTTAAGCACCCCCTCACAGGAGCGCCTTGGGCTCTGAGCGGAGTCCCCTCATTTCCAGCCCCGGATCCCCTCTCTTTGCTGGGGGCGGCCCGAGGGGCAGGCGGCCTTCTGAACACCCAGCGTTGGTAGCTGAGGAGCGCAGGGAGACTCTCATCCCCGCAGGGCGCTGGGGTTTTGGCTCCTCACTTAAAGGCTCGTTATTTTTCAGCAGGGCTGACCCTGCAAAGCCTTTTCCAACCCCTTCAGCCACAGAAGAGCCTCCTGCGTGGTTTTCTCCCCACCAGAGATGCCCTTTGGGAAGGCTCTCAGTGCTCCAGCATCTCCATAGCTCTGCCTCTCCTTAGTATGCGCCGTGTTTGTGTAAGCGCTGCTGAACCCACCACCACGGATCCTATGCAGATGGAGCTCCTTGGTTATGCCTGTCAGGTGTAAGCAGGTAGTTGGGTTTTTTTTTTTCTTAAAGCTTGTTTATCAGACCTAATAGAAAATGATGTTTCTTCAGGGTGATGAGCAATGCGAATCTCTGTCTCTTCCCTTGTCTACCCACCTGAAAGATGCACTTAATAGCCATTGATTGTCTGGGAGGAGAAGGAGTGTGGCAGTAAATGTACCTTTGCACCCTTACAAGGTGTCTGATTAAAGAGCAGAGGTAGCGGCAGATCGATGGGAGCGGGAGGCAAAGGACTGATACAGGGGGCCTGGTGGTTCTCATTAATGCCCCGCGTTCTGCTCATGCACCTCAACGGCAAGGGGCTGCCAGAGGGCTTGCAGACAGCTCAAGACACGCATGAGTTTGCCCAGCGTGACGGGGATCACAGGGAGGCTGAAGGGCAATTAAAAACTGGCAGGCCTGGGGAGGGGGAGGCCTGGCTGATGGGTCAATGAACGTGCAAGCCCTGGGGAGCAGCAGATTGACACGTTGGGATCTCAACCCAAGCAGAGAGCGTTAAGGGGAGTTAGTTGCTTCAACACATCATGGTCTGTGGTCCACCTTGGTGTTTTGAGCAGTCCTTCTCTTGCTGAGAAAGCACGGTTCTTCCTAGGCCACACTTCTGAAATCCCACCCATGTGTCCATTAATCTGCTAGCCCTCAGCCCAAGCCAAAGGCTGCAAGGAGACCTGGTAGCTGATTTCAAGAGGGGACTGAGCAAGCCCTCTCTGAGCACAGCAACACAAGCCATGAGATTTGCTGTTGACACAAATGTTTTGGTTAGTCAAAACCAGAGACCGTTGCCCAAAACAGCAGAGAGATTTGCGAATGAGGGAAATGGAGAGCTATGATCAGGTTTGGAAGACTGACATGCAGAGTATTGGGTCACTGCAAAATAATGAGGTTTAAGACGTGACTTCTTCCCTAAGCAGGATGTTCCACAGTCATCATGAAGCACTCTGGGTCCTTCAGGGAGTCCTTCATGTGTCTCTGGATGCAGTTGCTCTCAGGAAGGGGACTTTGATCTCTAGAGACTGTAGCTACCAAGAGGCAAACTGCTCCTTTCGATTGAGTTTCTTCTTGGCACTACCTACAGTGAAGAAAAGTAGCTAAAGTAAAAATAAAAATTAAAGAAAAAACCCTCAGTTTTTGCCCATGTTCAGCAAAACTTCAGAATCACAGCTTAGGATCAATTCTGGTTTAGTAACGTTAGCAAGTCAAGCTCGCAGTAGGCTTGGGTCTTCCTCTCTTGCAGGACAACAGGAATCTTGGTAGCTTGACCATGAGTGTTTGGATGAAGGGCCCACAGTGAGCAAACATGAAGAAAAAAATGCAGAGAGACAGATACTTAGAAAGTAAGTCCAACCTTAACCTCAGCTTCCAACTAAACTCTAAAAGCTTTGTTTTCCCTTCTAGTTTAAAAGTTGAGTTTAAATTTAAAAGTTCCTCCTGAATACAAAGCTCTTCATTTCAGATCAAAGTGGTATTGTCCACTTCAAAGCAGGCCTGGACAGGAGAAAATGAGAGTGTTACCAGTGTGTCTTCTAATTCTTTTAATATATTTTTTTTTTGTTTCCTTGTGTGGTCAGGTGGCTGGCAAGGAGACCAGAGCATCACATTTTGGTACAGTTCAAGGTTTCTCCCATGAGTTATAAGGACAATCAGAGCTAAGACAGCTAATATCTAAACTGAAAGGTGATTTGAAGGAAAGCTGTGAACAGCTAGATATCTAATATCTAGACTGAACAACTAGAGTTGTTCACAGTTTCCCTCTTCCTTCAAATCACCTTTCTCCAACTCTTCCCTAGGATGGGATTTTAGGGAGTGAGATCTGGTTTTGATCACTACATTCTTTTTTTTTTCATTATGTCATTTTGCAACAAATCCATAATTCGTAAGGAACCAGGTCTTCACTTTGCAAGTGGGACTTAGTTCCTTGCAAGGACCATTGAAACTTGCATTTACCAACACAGTGACGAAGGACTGTGCAAGGCCAAGGAAAAAGCGCCCGTGTTAACGGAGACATCGCTGTTGCTCGACACGGACAAACATTCATCCTCGGGGGCTGTCACATTACGTGCTCTACTTGAGGACATCGTGTCTGAGGCCACGGAGTCCAGCTCACCTGCTCCTTACTCAACAAACAAGAGGAAGAACAAGAACGGTGCGGCTTTCCAAGCATGGCAAATGACCACGGTCGCAAGCGGAGAGAATTTGTAGCACGGAGCCTGGCAGAGGTGAATTTGCATAACAATTCAAATCAGCATCAATCACCTCCCAGAGCAGGCTGTCAGCTGCTCGTAAACATGTCCACGCTGTGACGGATTAGCTCATCTGTGAACGAGGGCTCCGTCTGCAATCAGGGGCTGTCAGGACTCGCTCCTAGACAGCAACACCCCTCAGAGGGCATCTCGGAGAAAGGGGGCCCTGGTGGGACGGGACCCATTGCCACATTGCCTTGGGGTGCTCTTGGGGGGTCTGCGGTCAGTGGGGTTGGCTGGGGCTCCTGCCGAGCTCTCGGCTATCAGGGTCCAAACAGCTGACCTAGATTGCTGCTTCTCTCTCCTCTTTGAGTTCATGTCATCAACTTCTGATGTTTTCAACTTGTGCTCATGCAGTTTCTGGATTTGAGGGTCCTTCCTTGCACCTAGGGAAGGTGAAGCCCAGTTTACAGCCTGTAAATCCAAAATGAAAACCAAAACTGATCCAGCTCGATCCTTCCCTAGCAAGTGGTGTTACTTGAGTCCATAGCAGCTACCTGATCACCCTGCTCTCCTCTGCCAGGCCACAGGCTTGCAAATGCTGCCAGTGAGTATCAGAAGGACTTCTCTCCTGGGGACAGCGTGGCGCTGACAGTGCTGGTGTGAGCAGACATGGAGCTACTGCAGGTCTCTGCCAATGTCTTGGTGATCCATGTTCTTAGACAAAGGGTTTCCCACTCTCCATGGGTCCCTTTGTGCATCCAGAGAAATGTAGCTGAGGTGCTGGCAAGGTCTGGTCCTTTCAGCAGGAAGATGACGAAGTGCATCGTGTCTGTGGCTGCTTAAGTGAAGATGCAGTAGTGAGTGGCAGGACCACAGAGGACACCTCACCTGCCAGGTCCTACACTGTGCTATTCCGGTTCTTCCATTTGTCTTCAGACTTCTAAGCTGAAGGGGGACAGGTGGCTAAAGAAAACTCGCCCTCTTGAGAGAGAAGCTCAGCATCTTTTCCTTGCTTTTAATGGGGCCTGAAGAGGAGTCTTGTCCTGAGGCTTCGGCAGAAAGCAGAGAAATAGCTCGGACAGCTCCTCCTGATCCAGCAGCAGAGCTGGGCTTCCAGCGGCGACAGATCAGGGTTAGGAGCCTGGGGATTTGCAGAGCTTGAAGGCAAAGCACCCTCTGTTGCCTTCAGTCCCTCAGAGGAGGCACCAGCATTCCTGGGCCAAGAGCTCCTGGCCATCACGGCCACAGGACAGGACATCACAGCCACAGGGCAGGGCAGTCCAGCATGTCTGGGAGATGCCTGGCAAGACCTTTCCACACGAATCCACTTTTTGGAGGATAATTTAATTGGAAATGCACCAACACCCAAGTCTCCCGCGCAGAAATTGCCGATTGCTATGCAGCCACCTGTAAAGCTTGTGAAACAAGTCACACAAGGTATGGGAGCCTCCGATCCCGGCCCGAGGCAGCAGTGGGCAAAGTGGCCCCACAGATAAATCCTCCATTTCAGGGGATTTCAGAGCCATGTATGCAGGTTATGTGTCTTTACTCATGGAGATGGGTCCTTAGTGATTCGTGGCGGCTGCATCTCTACTCAAGCTCCTGGGAGCTGTGCAGCTTTTCATGCACCACACTGCCTTCTCCTCTGCATTTCTGCAAGACCACAGCATGCAAATAAGCAAATCATGCTTAGTTCAGGCCCAGCTTTACTGCAGGCTGGATCTCTGCTATTTGCACAGTGCCGGTCTCGGTCACCTGGAGGTTTGAGCATGGGTCTGGGTCACTCCTTTCCTTTCACCGTGCTCTGCAGCGCGTCGCTCATCAGCTTTGTGAGCGTTCAGAGGACAGTCCATGGCAGAGGGGCTGGCCACACTCACAGGGAGTATTTCTAAACGCGGGGCTCTGCTTTGATGCTGTTTTTTTTTCCAGAGATCCCTTTGGCAGCAACTTTCAGGCATGTCACTCCATTGACCTCAATGGGGCTGTGTCTGTTTGTGCCAGCAGAGAATCTAGAGGGCAGTACTTGGACCTGAGCTCCTCTCTCTCCCACTAACAGCATTGCTGCATGGGAGGGGAAGGGCAGCCTTGCATTCATAACCACTAAACCCAAACCTGCAGATCCTTCTCTGGGCGCATCTATGCTCCTTCCACTAATTGCCAGGCTTTGGAGAGCTGCTGTGGGTTATTGGGCTCTGCACTCCCACCCTCACCCTGGGAAATTCAGCATGGAATCAAGCCCAGCATTCAGGTGAACACTTCAATAGCTCAGAAAGCCCAGAGGGTTTTCAACCCTACCTTAGAATGATTTTTTGGGGGGTGATTTTTCTCTTTTTTTTTCTAATAAATCAGCGAGGAGCATAGCATTGAAGAACAGGTTTCTCTAAATATCCCATTATTTTTTTTCCTTTTAGTTCGTGCCGAGCGAATATCCGCTCCTTTTGTGGCCAGCAAAATGGAAGCAGCAACACAAAGTATTCAGGGCAACGGTACCGCCTATAGGGTCCTTGAAATGCATCCGCCTGCTCGTCCCTTTTGAAACGAGGAGGCAGCTTTTCCTCCTTTGTAAAATATGCTCCGTCTTATTGTTGCTCTGCAGAAAGGGGGAGAGGAAGGTCTTCATGCACAAAGAGCCCATACTCTTCGGTGTGCATTGAAGAGCAGCCCGGCGACCGCACTCCCCTTCAGAGCTCAGAACTACCACTTGACTCCTGTCCCGTGAAGACCAAGAAACTCCCATTGCTTTGACCCAAGTGCCAGCATGCTGCAAGCTTAAATTTTGCTGGGGTCTCTCTTTTGCAACAGATATTAATATTACAACAGCTCATTTCATTTTGGTAGGGAACCCAGCAGCAGAGTATCAACATTTGCTGCCTCTCTGACAGCTCTACGATGGGTATTCTATTAAAACTCCATAAACATTGACCAAAATAGCCATTATGTTTGAATCGGTAATCTCAAAATACCGCACACCGCAGGTTTTTATTATACAGCACTCTTTACCTGACTTAATATATTATATAGCCCACATTAGTGGAATATATTAACTTGATATTGGCCTTTTGCATGAATAATGCAGCCATGCATTTCTGCCAGCCATTTTCCATTCTAAATTGCATAAGCAACCGTGACCTGGAAAAAAAAATACATAAAGATCTGGTGCATCTATTGAATAAGAAACAGATAATGCAATAATATTCTGTGTTTTTCGAAAAGAAATAAAACCAAAACACTGGAATTTAAAAAAAAAAGAAAAAACAAAAAGGAAAACCAACAAAACAGGAGCAAAGCAAAGGAGCAGCAATCTGTTGGTCAAGGTTAAGACACTTCTATCGTAATGAAAGTCGCCTTCCTTGGAGCTTGCCGTGGGCGATGTGTTTGTTCATTATAGGGGAACTGGGAGCCTGGCGTCCTTTCATCTGCTGGCTTTGAACGCCTTGTGCTTTTGAAAATGAGATGATAGGTAATTGTAATGTAATTGCCACTTAGCAGTCTTTATTAGCCTTTGGCACCATGGCCTTTCTGTGTGATATGGGAGCCTTTAGCATGGTGGCCTGAGGACATGGGTTGCGCTTGAGACAGGCACTCTGGGCTGTAGATATTGGGATGCTCGCCTGGCCTGCAGCTTGTAGCTGCATGCGGTTTTCTTTGCACAGGGAGAAAAAGGAGACGACGGGAACAAGTCCCAATCACCCCGCTGTAAATACACAGGCTTGACACGAGATGCCTGCTCAAAATCAGCTCACACAGAGCAAAAGAAATAGCCCGAATCACCAGCCAGCCAGCGTGCTGAATAATTTTCCACAGGAAAAAAAGAAGCCGCAATTAGTTCACGCACATTGCAGGAGCAGAAGGAGAGACTAAATTTATCAAGTAAATGGTTTCTTGTAAATTATTCACTCCGTCTTACTCCAGGTACTGGCAAGGCACGAAGTTTTCCCTGGGAATCAATAACCAAACACGAGAATAAGGAAAAATTGCAGTGACTTGTCACTGGGACGGAGGCTGCTGGCGCTGGGACTCGCTCCTTCCCCGCTGCTGTTTGCAGCACAGGAGCCCTGGGCTGAGCTCACAGTCCTGCCCAAGGGACACGCTGAAATCTCTGCCTCGTGTTCTGACAGCCATGGTCAAAGTGGAGCGTGGAGGAGCATGAGGGACATTCCTGCTGCACCAGATGCTCCGGGATGAAGCCATGGGAATTGCTATCAGTCCGTGGTATGGGAAGCCACTAATACATATAAGTACATGAAGGGGGAATGTACAGAGGAAGCGTACAAGCTCTTCTCAGTGGTGGCCAGTGATAGGACCAGGGGTAATGGGTGTGAGTTGAAACACAGGAGGTTTTATCTGCATGTGAGGAGGAACTTCTTCACTGTGAGGGTGCCAGAGCCCTGGCACAGGCTGCCCAGGGCGGCTGCGGAGTCTCCTGCTCTGGAGGGCTTCACAACCCACCTGGATGTGACCGAATGCCCCATGCTCTGGGTGTCCCTGCTGGAGCAGGGGGTTGGACCAGATGATCTCTAGAGGTCCCTTCCAACCTCAGCCATTCTGGGATTCTGTGATCCATGCAGAGCCATCCGTTCAGGCTGCAGCTTCGCTGGGAGCGTTGCCTCCCTCTCTCCTCCTGGCCATGGCCATGGGTCAGTGCAAGACCCAGGGGGATGGAGGTGGCCCTGCAGCAAGGCCCCCTTGTCCCCCTCCTTCTCGCCCGGCCACGTGGATGCGGGGCTCGCTGCACGCATGGAAAGGACATCTGGAGTTAATAACTCGGCTCCCGACTCCCTCGCTGACACCTCCTATGCCCCTGCCGCAGCTCTCGCTCTTTATTTATAGGGCCCGTCATCAGCTAGAACCTCTTCACCAGCCCAGAACAGGCTGCAGAAATAATTGGACCAAGTGGGAAATGCAGCCGAGCCCTTCCTAAATCCGCGCGAGTCTTGTGGGAGCCGGGAGCAAGTCAGGCCCGGCCAGCAGAGCTAGCGGTGGCAGCGGATGCGCCCGCCCCACGGCATCGGCTCCCTGACCTCAATTTTCTCAGCGGAGAAAAGAGCAGGTCAAGTGGAAAGCGCTTTAGGAGGAAATTTGTTTCCTCGCCGGCAGGGAGGCAGGGGAGATAGGCGGCTATCGCCCGCGCGCCAATAAAGCAGATTAATTTTGTGCCGCGCGGCGAGCGGAGGGGCTGGGGGGCCAGGGGGAGAAGAAAGGAGAAGATAATGGCCCCGCATGTTTTACTCGCGCTCAACAAAACACCTGCCGAGGAGCAGGGGGGCGACGCAGACCCTCTCCCGACCCAGGCGCCTGTCCCTCTTTTGTTCCCTTTCTTTGCAATCTCATCCCGGTCGGGCGCTGCCGTGGCTCGAATTTGCTGTGCAATGGAAGTGCCCTGAGACAATAAATTCCCTTTAATGACTTTAATCATTTCCCTTTTCCCCCCATCCCCACCCTAAAGGGCTCGGGTCCTGCAGCTCTTGCAACACAGTCCCCTGTGCAAAGTCCATGTATGGGGAGGAGGAGGCATCGGAGGGATGCAGGAATAAGGGGTGGTTAAGAACATTGCTGTCAGCATCACCTTCCTCTGCAACCCCATGTTGTCCCTTCCTTATGACATCCATCATACTCATTTCCCAAGCTCAGCCTGGGTGGAATTTCTCCCATTTTGGCCATAGGTATCTCTCAGACCTCTGCTTGTTGCCCCAGTTTGGGGGCTGTGACAGATGCAGAGTGTTCCAGCTCTTCCTGTGAAACCACCTTTCAGGTCAGATATTGGACCATCCTCCTCACACAAGCTTCTGACATTACCCTACGTGGCACATAACAGAGCCCGTGAGATGAAAGGAAGATTCAAACCCAAGTAAGAGCTGCCTGTTTCCAACAAAATCCCATCCCACCCCACCAAAATACACAGTGCTATTTTACAGTATACCCATAAAATGCTGATACACAGAACAACGGGTATTGGGCAATCTCGTGATTCTCATTTCCTCCTAAAAATTCACGGTTTTATCCTCTCCTCTCTCCCAAGTACCTGCTTTGAAAGCAGTGACCTGCACTGTAGGCCTTTGAGTGAGCTTATAGGCCAGCTGACTTAGCAAGTGTTTCTTATAGCAAGAATTTCCTCGCACCCTCTGCCATGGTAAACATAACCTGGAAAGTTCATGTCTATTTATTTATTTATTTATTTGCTAATGCCAAAAATAACGCAAGCAATGCTGGTCGTGAGACATGTCCCCCGGGCAGCAAGCGGGTCCAGTTCTGCAAGCCCCAAGGGAAGCAGTGGGAGGAAGGATGTCACCTCTTTGCCCACAGACCCAGAAATAACAAGCGAATTCTCCCTGCAAGTCAGTGGGATTTATTCCCCGAAGAGGCTTTTGAATATGAATGGGGGCAGCTGGAGCAGGCCAGAGCAAGCTGCAGGAGACAAAGCTGGTTTGAAGCCACCACGCAAGCTGGGCGTCCGTTCCCATTTTCCGTGCGACTTTAATAATGATTTTGAAGGCGATCGCAGCTCTGCATCCCACCACATAAATCCTCGGCAAGAGTTCATCCCGCTGAACCTTAAAGCTGACGGCTTCACTTTATGGAGTTCTCGCACATTTTTCATTGCCTTCGCGGCAGACCTCGCCGGGCCGGCTCGTCTGCCAGAATATCAAGTGCCATGAAAAATCAGATCTCTTGGAAAGTGACATTAAATTATGGCAAAGAAATGAGTCGTTTCAGCGCCGGGTTAGCTGTCCGTGGTGTTCCAGTGCGCGGCACGAAAATATCATCCTGATACGTAACTATTCATCTGATCTCCATCATCATTATCTGTAAGCATTTTTTAAAAAGGCTATTGGCCTTTCCCTGTGGAATTCTTTTGCTTTCATAGTAAGATCTGCTGTATCTTATCGCATCTCCGTGCATGTGTCTGCTTAAGTCCATGTATTAAACCCCTCCAAACACATTCCTAGAGCTGGGCCAGGAGGTTGTTATAATACTCTGGGCTGACTTTAATGAAAAGCCAGGAATGGCTCCTGGCTGTCCTGGAGCAGCTGGACCCCACGTTTTGGGAAGGCAGCCTCCCCACTGACCACAGCAGGAGCCCATGTCCACCCATTGCTTTTGCCTACCCATTTTGGACCAGTTTCCACCCTGCACTTTCTACTCCTGTTCCACCCTCCGAGGACTCTCTCTCTGCTGCTTCTCCTGCTGCAAGGGGATGGTATCATACTTGCAAGCACCTGCTCAAGGGTTTCTTTTTGCCAACAGGACGGCTTGAGCGCGCTCGTGTGAGTGCTAGGAACAGGACTAGTGCTCGCAGGAGCTGGGCATCTTCACACAAGGCAGCTGAAGGCAAAAGCAAATACAGCCCTTGCTCTAGAAAGAGGCCGCTTGCAAAATCCCTCTGCGGCTTTCTTTGGTAGGTGTGTGCAGTGGTTGGTCCCAAAAATTTCTGTCTGTGGGGGAACCAATGCAACAGCCTCCTGCTGATCCCATGGGACTGCTGGGAGATCATCTGGGAGTTTTATTATTTAATTAAAAAAAAGAAAAAGAGGCAGAGATCTGGAGTTGTCAGCTCACACTCTGAGCAGGGAGTCCTTTGCAGAGGGAGAAAATCCAGGCCTAACAAGCGGCAGCTTGGCACCTTTCAGAGCCATTGGACCTGCAAGGGAGGTGTCAACATGCCCGAGTGTGGCTTTGTGCCCTCTGACGGCTGTGCAAAGATGGGGTTGGGGGGTTACGACAGCCTGAGCTTGGTCATTTTGTTGACGCCAGACGGACAGATCGGAAATAAGCCGGGCATTTTATAAATTGGGATGTGAGTTCTAGTCCCAGTGCGACGGCAGCAGATGAAGAAGGAACCTTGTGATGCTCTGAAAGAGCCTCACATGCCTTTGATGTCTTCGACTTGGTTAGTGAAGCGTTTCCCTGTGTCCGGGCATCTGACACGCGTGTGGCTGGTGCTGCAGCTCCAGCATCTGCAGGTTTGGGCTGCTTAGCTCTCGTCCAGAGGCCAGTCCTGTGCTCTGCACCAAGCAAGGACAGTTTTCCTGCACGCCTTGTTTTCATTTTTTGGCATCATTAGCCATGAAACTGGTGTCACTTCAGTGCTCCCATGCAGATCAGGTCCTTTATGAGAGGCCGGAGCTCCTTTCTCCTGCATGGTGGTTTGTTCCTTACGGTCTTTCCTCTTGCCCATCCCAGCACGGTGGTTGATGCCTCTTGCAGCCCTTGCAGAGCCCTGCAGGGCTATTGATTCCGCAGGGTTTTCCTTTCTCCTGGAGCATCGCCTTTGTGTCCAGCTCCAGCAGCCACTCATGGGAGGGATCAGCAGAAATTTCCAGGCATTTCCTTCCACAAAAGAAATTCTCCCTTTTTTTCATCCATGTCTCAGTCAGGCTATGTTCTTGGTACCTTGTTTGTAATCAGAATCCCAGCATACTCTTCAGAAAACAAACCCAAAAAACGGGATTTGCCTCCTTTGCCACAATCCATGTAATCATGAAACAGGGGAGGGCACAAGGCAGCAATGTGTGTGCGGGCGCATGGAGATGCACGGGGCGGATGCAGTCAGATGCCTGTAGCAACGATCAGCATCAGCTCCCTTAAATCCTCCAGGCAGTAATGAATATTAAGAAATGTGTCATCTTGAGCTTTCTTTTTTCTTCCTCTTTCTTTTCTAGAAAGGAAGCAGAGCAATCTAATACATACAGCTGCGCCGGAGCTCCATACTGTTGTGGTTGGGACAAGGGCACTGCAGGGATTTGGCCTCCGTGCCAGCTGGAATGACCTGGGGGAGGACGAAGAGCTTCCCGGGAGCCGCAGGCGGCGGTGCCAGCAGGATGCCAGCGGCAGCAGAGGGGCGAAACGCAGCCGCGGAGGAGGCAGATGGACGAGGGCGGGCGGCGGGCGCCTTGGCCGCGCGTCAGCCGCGACACGGGGACGCGGCCAGACACGGGGCTGCTGCTGCTGCTGCAGAGGCTGCCGCTGAACCAGGCACCGGCTCGTGCCTGGCAAGGAGACAGGAGCTTCCCTCCCCGCAGACAGGTAGTACATTAACGTGGAGATAAGGTGGCCAGGCAGGCAGGCGTGTGATTTGCAGCTTCGCTTCGAAACCCCTACAGAGCGGAGTTCAGGCTTTATAAAATAAAAGCTAATAAGAATCATAACAATTTTGCTTTCTCTCTATAGCCTGCAGCAAGCCAGACGCAACCTGGGAATTGAAGAATAAAGGCCATCAGCTTCCCATGGCTCCCCTCCTACTACCTTCCTCCTCTCGCTCCAAATTGTTTTGAAAACATTGCTTCTCCCGTGCCTATTTCATTTTGGCAATGAAGTCATCAAACAAGATGACAGGGACTCTCTGCGAGTGAAATCAATCTGCTAGTTTCTCTCTTGCTTTTTCGGGCTCAGGCGGGAAATAGGGGAATAAATTTTGAGAGAGGCGGCGGGAAGGGCGAGGGGCTGGGCTAGACCCGGCACGGGGACGACCTCCACACAGGTGCGTGTGGCCGGAGCGCGGGTCTGCTCCGAGGGGAGAAGGCTGAGCAAGGCACGAGGCGCTGCAGTCGCCCCCCTTGCAAATAAAAGAGACGTTCTCCATATATCCCATCCTCCGCCGGAGACGCTTTGCTTAAAAGGGAGTTGTGGTTTCTCCAGAGGACTCCTGCCAACGGACCAGATGAATGTCCCACATTGGAGGCTGAAGAAAAGGCACTTGTGTCATGCCAGGCTCCGACTTCCCTGCTCGTATCTCTAAGCGAAGTCCTCGTCTCAGCTCAGGTCACGGCTCCATCAGGAGCAGTTCACCACAGCCAGCAGTGGAGCAGAGGGCTCCGTAGTCCCATTTTTGGCATACGGAGGCAGGAAAAGCCACCGTCACTTCTCAGCAGTGGTTCTTCTGCTGCCTTGTCGCTCTGCTCGGCTTGGCCAGGCTCTGCATGGTCTCCAACCGCAGCCTTTTCCTCCAAAGGCAATGGGAATGCTGATGGAAAGACTAATTGCACATTGTATATGGGGAACATCAGCCTAGTAACACAACCGGCAGAAAATCGCAATCCCCAACCAGCAGGTTTTCCTGGAAAAGTGTTCGGTTTCAGCAAAAAGGTGTGAGGTTTTGCATTAAAAGTTGACGGTTTGCACACAAATGACTTCTCCCTTTTACAGCACTCGCTTCATTGAGAACATCTGTGCTCTTGTTTGCTTCCAAAAGGCAACAAGCAAATGAAAGGCAAAAGCTGCTAGAGCGACCAAGCCTCTTCAGTAAAAGCATTTCTCTTATTTCAGGACAGGCTTAACTCAACTTCACTTTACTCATAAACCTTGGTCAAGCTGGTAACAAAACCAGCTTTTCTTGCAACACTTTAAGCCCTCTAAAATAAGCGTGTTTGTTAGGGAAAGAGTCTTCTCCTGCGGGGATTTATTTCTTGCCTATAAAAAAACACACTCATGGCCAGACCATTATCTCAAGTATTACCAAATGTTTGCTCCGTTTATTGTTATTTGTAACATGCCCAGCTGGTCCAGCCAAAGCAGAGCGTTCTCAGGAGCTGAGCCCTGCATTTAGCCTGGGGTGGAGGTTTCAGAGGTGGCAGCGATAGGATTTGGGGTAACAGGGTCCTTTTAAAAGGTCCTGTGGAGAAAACATGAAGTGATAGGTCTTACTGGAGGCAATTTACCGTTTCAGATGGAGGCTGGAAGGATTCCGGAGCACGACTCAAGG
This sequence comes from Rhynchotus rufescens, assembly GCA_032273925.1. Classification (NCBI taxonomy): domain Eukaryota; kingdom Metazoa; phylum Chordata; class Aves; order Tinamiformes; family Tinamidae; genus Rhynchotus; species Rhynchotus rufescens. Next base: position 97,679 of record JAVCKT010007196.1, read on the forward strand.
GGCAGGTGGGAATTTAAGGATCTCAACCTCGCACCTTCACCTCACGTCACAGAATCAACTTATTATGGGTATAAGTTGAAAGACAGGCAGTTCCATCTCCAGATTAAGACAGGCAGTTCCATCTCCAGATTAGGAGGAACTTCTTCACTGTAAGGGTGACAGAGCCCTGGAACAGGCTGCCCTGGGAGGCTGTGGAGTCTCCTTCTCTGGAGGTCTCCAAAACCCGCCTGGATGCCACCCTGTGCCACATGCTCTGGGTGTCCCTGCTGGAGCAGGAAGGTTGGACTAGCTGATCTCTAGAGGTCCCTTCCAACCTTGAACATTCTGTGATTCTGTGATGTCCAGTGACAACACAATCTTGAGCGCTGGACTAGATGAGCTCCAGAGGTCCCTTCCAACCACAAGTGTTCTCCGACTACCTTGTACTTCATCAACGCATCTAGTCTTTGGGGCTGCCTGGAGACTTGAGCACAGAGCAGAAGTACTGATTCCTCTGGGAATCTGAGGACCGTGGTCTCAAGCTGCCCTGGGCATTGCAGAGATGGTCCATCCCATGCTTCTTTCTTCCCACTTCTCAGTGTGCTCAGCCCCTTACAGCACCCTAGGCAAGGGCAGGAATTACCATTCCTGATGGCAGCGATGGTGGGATCAGGCACTGTCTCATCTGGATTCCTCCTGCCAGAAGCCAGCTAAAACAGACGACGTTAGGCCGTGGTGATGCCTTTTATGTGTAGCAGCACCAGTAGAGAGCACAAGTTCGGTGTTAATATGGAAATATGGATAAGAGCTTACGCGGTGACAATGATTTAGTGCTTTGGTAACTACAGCTGATAACACAAATTTATCTTGGCCTCTCCACTTCAATTATATTTTTTCAAATATGTGTTTTGAAGTACAGATCCTGCTTGGACACATGAATTTATGGGACGCACAGTGTGACTCAGAGAATTCAAATCAATATGGAAACATTTTTTGCATTATGCTCCACTGTCTTCCCATGTATATTATACCTTGCAGTCTAATAGCTGTTTTTGCACGCTCTATTTAAAAAATACAAATAGCAGGCAGGCTCAGGCAGCGTTTCGGCAGTACAGAGGACATCATTCCCGGAGGTCCTGCTGGAATTTGGTGGCTGTGAGGTGGCTCTGCTCGGTGCTTGCTGTGCGTGGGTGAAGTTTGCTCCATACCCAACACAACTGAGATGGAGAGAGGGCAGCCGAGCGTCTCCGGTGGAAATGGAGCGGACACAGGGCTCCACTTTCCCCTCCGCTTGTGGGTTGACAGTTGGCTGACCCCAAAACCTCCTCCCCTTGATACAGCATGGGAGGGGACTCAGGATGTGCGTCTATATAAAATAGGTGTTTTACAAGCATTTCTCTCCATCTCTGCTCCTAGAAGCAAGCACTTTGCCACCTTATGTCAGAGGGAGCAGCGGACATCAACACTCTGCAGCTGCCCAAAATGCCAAATGCCTGGTGGCTTTTTTGTGCCTTTCTAATGATGCAGCAGAGAGGCCAGGCTGGTGCCAAGTAGTCTTACAAGTAGCCATTAATATGTTAGGCAAGGAGCACTACCAGGCAGCTGCAGCAACCAGAAATACATTCTTGCCACACGGCAGTAACCGAGGTCACTTTTGAGTTTAAAATACAGTTTGTGCCGGTGGTTTGAACGTCGGGCACGAGAAAGCTGATCTGACCCTGGTGGCTTCAGTGGGAGTGAGAGCCAGCACTGCATTCGGTCCATAAATAAGAAGTGTTGATTTTTTTTGCTGTGATGAAGAGTTGATCTGCCTGCTTACATTTACCAACTGACAACTAGCTGTTACTCCTGGTCATTCCCTAAGCTCCAGGAAGGGAAGCAAGCCATTGTTTTTGTACACACTACTGTAGATATCATGGTCCTGCTACTACAGCTTTTTTTCTGGAATGAGGTCCTTCCCCCTCCACTTTTGCCTCCAGCAGAACAGCTCTCCATAATGGCACCCTATGGGGAAAGTGTAGGTGGGAGGAGGTATCAGGAGCTGGAAAAACTGATTATTTGGAACAAAATGTCCCACTGCCGTTCAGCTGGAGGATGGACAGATTTCTTCTAGCATAGGCAGTGGAGATCATCTTTTCTCCTGCAAATCCTAGTGCATCTCAGTTGCGTGTGGAGCTTCTGGTGCCAAGCGCTTGATTCTGATGCAATGATTTGATGCTGTTAAATAGAGATAATGCTAATCTGACATCAGTCTTAGGTTTTCTTTCTCAAGGAATCTTTCTCAAGGAAGATAGATCCATCTTCCTTGGACATGTCATTTGCAGGTGTGAGGCAGTTTCCTCTTCCTGAAGTGAATGCCACCAGCCTTACCACACTAGCACATGACTACTTCAAGCTTATTCTTTTCCCCAGTACGTCAAAATCCACAATTGTTTGTGCAGGACATTGTAGCTGTCCCCCAGAGTCAGAATGTGGGGAGATGGACACCAGAAAAGGAGAGTCTTGGACAGTCACAGTGGTCCACATTGTTTGTGGCTCTTCCCAGGGTCAGCCTTTGAGGAGCTTGTCAGGGTAGTAAACCTTTACAGAAATGTGGATTTTCAGAAAGATTTAACTATTTTTTTTTCATTTTCTCTTCCCTTTCATTTTCCTGTTTCGTGTTTTTTTAGTTTCTCAGCAAAGCAAGCTAAGGAAGGCTCTCCTTAGCAGTTCCTACCAAGGCCTAACATCTCACTGCATCGATACACATTCAACAGTGATGTTAGAGACTAAACAGGCAATGCTCCCCAGTCAAAATGATGTTCAAAATTATGTCCAGAAGAGCTTCTAATGGACCTTAGTAAAGCAACATAACATAGTGGTTTCTGTTTCTGTAAAATCAACGATAAATGGGTTGTCTTCCTAGAGCAGATGAAAGAAGAGATCTATGAGAAGCTTTTTCAGCCTTTTCCTCCTGCTGCCCCAGGATAAGCGGCCTAACCAGGCGTCAGTATTGACAAATAGCATGTTTCTGCCTGAAAATTATGCCTTTCCTTTATTATACACTTATCTTTCACATCACTAATGTGTATCTGTACAGCAGCAGAAGTGATTGCTACAGAAAAAGATCTGTAGAGTGCATGGGAATGCCTGGGTGGATAGAGCTATAGAAAACGGAGACATCATCATGATCATTATTATTATTATTACTGCTGTTAGATACATCAGCGATACATAAGTCATTCTGTAAAAATAACACTCCTCCTAAGTGTAAGTCAAGAGTCAAAGAAGATGTAAATTCTCAGTGTTTGCTGATGTTGCTAAGCTGTGCTGCAGTGCTCAGTGAGTCATGGTTACACTCAACTGAGCAGTGTAAATAAAGTATCCACAAATGGCTGCCAATTCCAACTCCGGATTCAATTCAGCCATGGCCGTGCAAATATTTTTTTATTTACACAAATGTACAGAGAGGCACTTTTGTTCTTGCAGGCATATGGAGCCTGGAAAAGCTTTCCGTGCTAGTGAATGCCTTCACATGCAAACGGATAGAGCCAACTACAGGCAACTCTCCTTCCTCTTTGGATGGGAATGCAACCGCCTGGAGGGAAGTGAGGTGAAGGCGTTGGGTCCTGGGAGAGAAGAGGTCCTGGACTGTAATCCCGGCTCTTGGGATTGCTGCTGTATTTTATAGATGGCTGTTTTGTGACCTATGTGTCATGCAGCTTCGAAATGGAGACCAGACCTTCTCTTGGGAACCTTCCAACCACTGGGCAAGGGGGGCACGTTTTCCCGATGGAGAGTCCTTTCCTTCTTCTCTCTCCTCTACATATCTTGACTTTTCCCCTGTATTTCTCAAACAGAAGGCAGGCATGTGCTCAAAAAAACATAGCTCTTAAGGGCATTTCAGTGAAGGCAGGAGGCTTATTTTTGCTCAGGCTACGGAAGGACTTAAATCTACATATTCCTCTTCCACATGAAGATGGAAGGAATGGGAATTGGAGGCGTTTGCACTATTCACTACAATTTGTTTGGAAAACAGATTGGCTAAAAGCTCTCAGGCAGCAGAGGTGGAAGGACATAGGGAAGTCTAGGCAGAACATGGCCACTTAGTTGACCATCCCTGATGGGACTTCTGGGCATGAAAAAAGAAACAGGGTCTTTGTATCTTAGGTAAATTAAAGTTAATTTAAATGAAACGTGGGCCTCAGAGGTATGGGTGAAAATGGGCCTTGTGCTCCAAAAGTTTCTGGAATGCCTTGGGAGAGAACTGCAGTATGTGCCTCAGGCCTGTGGTTGTAGGAAAAGGGCTGGCAGCCTGTCACATGTGGATGTTGTACCAGAAATGTGCTAAGGACCCTGCTGTATGCAGACCTCTCTGCAGTGGGCATTGTGTGGGGACATGAGATGAAAAGACCAATTTGAAAGTAAATCCCAATAAATCTAACTTACGCTCTTCCTTCTTTTTCCCCTCAAGTCAAGAAAAAGCCCTGGGATTGCTGTAACCAAAGACAACAGTCTTTGTTGCAGAGGGAAAACGATAAGCAAAAAAAGAGAGGAGAAATTTTAGGGTGAGATTTGGAGCAGATTTGGAAAATATTGGGCAGAAACTCCTTAGACCACTTCAAACAGAGGTCAAAATTTCCTAGATTTAGCCATACTTTTCCAAGGTCGTGGGTTTCCTTAGTGTTGACGCCACTCGGGCCTCGGCTGTTGCTCCGTTTCCAGGATGTGGCCCCTCACACGGTCATCCCGCTCGGAGCGTTGCCATGCCAACGCCGCCATCCATTCCTCCCTCCGAAGCGTTGCCTGCACCAGCATGGGAATGATGGACACGCAAGGCTTGAGGGAAACCATGTGAGAGCCTCCCAGCCCCAGACACTGGGACTCAAATGGTCCCCGTGGCTCCTGTTCCCCAGCTCAGGGACCAGGGTGGATTCTCCTACAGCTTCGTGCTTAATTTGCAGCATGTGCTGGCATCTCGCTGAAGTCAGCCGGGCTTTAAGCATATGCTTAATGTTAACTACAACTTTATGAGGCTGCAGACTCGCGGGGCTATCTCTGCTCAGGGATAGCCTCGCGTTTGCCAAGAACATTGCTTGCGTCGGCATTCGGAGCAACGCCCGAGTACAGATAAGCCTGAGCGGCTGCTTTCCTTCCAACAACTGTTTGCATGTAGTTACTCCTGCGGAGTTCTTCCTCCCTGGAGGCCCCTGTGCACAGGACTGCCTTGTTGGTCTTCCTCCAGCATCAGCATTTGCCTTCCTCAGACGTGGCTGCAACGGGAACCGGCGTGATACGGAACAGGCTGGAGCGCTTTGGCTGGGAAAGGGCCAGATGCAGCAGGGATCCGTGGAAGTGCGGGAGGTGAGAGGGGGAACGAGTTCCTGCTGCTTCGCTCAGTGCCAGGCCTCAAAGGCAGCCGGTGAAATGATGTGGTCAAAAAGGACAGGCTTGCCCCTACTCGGAAATAAGCCAAGGGAGAGGAGCCACACTTGCACAAGGGGAAGGCTCCACTGAGATGGGTCCCATGCCTCTGTGAACCCCTGGTTCTCCTCTGATTGACTTTTCATGGTGCCCTCATTTTCCATCGCTCTACAGGGACATTTTCTGGGGAAAGGAGGGAGGTGGGAGCTGTTGTGCAGCACTCGCCTCCCTGCCTGGTGCCCAGCATGATCCCTGGTGCTGGAAAGCCCAAGCACTGCAGCCTCCAAGGGGAGCAGACCAAGAGGACGGGTAGAGCGGTGGCTTCATGACCACTGCAGAAGAGGTCACAAGTCGGCATGAAGAAACACACTTGGCAGCTGGAAATGAAGGCAGTTCTGTTGGCAGCTGGCAGTTCTGTTGGCAATGGTGGTGCTGTGCCATTGCACACCAGCACCAGCTCAGCCTGCCTGTCGCTCATGGCAGAACGTCCAGGTTCCATGGTGCTCTCAATGAGGGTGGTATATCTGCCATCCTCCAGATCCAAAGGCCATTTAAAGGCCATCACCAACAGCCATGTTTCTGTATTTCCCTTCCCCGGAAAGAGCAGTAAATGAAGGGGAAGCCCTCAGTATCCTGCCTGTTTGGGCAGCATGTAATATTTATGAGAGAAGGTCTAAGAAAGCCAGCTGCAATGGGTTGGACTCTCAGCGTTGTTGGAGCCTGGGTTTGTCGGCCAGTTATAGAGCCTAGAGAAAGGAATACAACAATCCCTTGTCTCTCCTTCTGCTTCTCCCCTCCTTAAATCAATCCCTTGCCCTTCCCACGTGTGCTGGTGAAATGACCCCGCCATTCGCCGTTCACATGAGCAGCGATCATTCCCCCTTGGATTTTACCTTCAGCTCCTGGGCTACTTCACAGTGTTGCATGACCTTCTGCAGGCTGAGCAAGGAGAAAGCATCTGTGCCTGCATGTCTCCAGGGCTGGCAGCAGAAGCTGCCACAGTGAGACGTGGAGCCGAGGGAGATTGAAAAAGCTGTTCAGACCCCCTGGGGATGATAGTGGCCATTACATGGCCGGATTGTTTCTAATTGCAATCCCAACAAAAGGATGAGAAATAATGCTATAAACCACTGTGAAAGGGCCAGAAATAATCACAGCAGCCAGCAACATTGCTGCAGGAGCAGTTCATTCCAGAATAGGGGTGGAGCTCATGGGAAAACAAGGCACGGAGTAAGAAACTGAGCACAAGACTGAGCTTTGTGGGCTTTGCGAGTATTGCTGTCTTGCTTTTGCATGGCTTCCCTTCTTTGGCACTTTCTTTGAGTCCCCTCACTTGCATTTGGCTCCAAGACATGACTTCAGCTCCTAGAGCAAAGCAAGACTAAATCAAAACCTCAGGGTCTGCATCAGGTTAGGACAGGTCAGTACAGAGCCACACAGGAGTGTGTGGAGCATTGGGGAGGAGGGAGTCCCTTTGATGGAGCTCAGCGTGGGAGAGGAAAGAGGAGGTAGGGATGAAAGTGGGAAGCAGTTTACAAGTTGTCTTGGGCTTCAGGGTGCTCAGGCAGCTGTGGTTTCTGGTCAGGGAACATGACAGAAGTGCTGGCCTGGGAATGGTGGTGTCCGGGGAACCAGGCAAGGGCAATACACTGGGCTGCAGCTCTGTAACAAGAGCTTGGAGCTGGTCAAATGTGCCAAGTCCAATTTCAGGGGAAACTGCTGATACTGAAAATGCAGTTGTATTCTGTATTCTGAATTTTGTAGGGCTTTGGCATTATGTTGCAGAATTTAAAAGCTGTGCTGCACACTATATTTTATATTTTCATCTTCTATATTAGTTTTACTTTCCTTCCTTCCCTAGTAGAGTAGGGATGAAATGGATGGAATGCATGGACCCTTCCATGCCTTGGGTTTTATTTCTAAGTGTGCTGCTGCATAGCGCTGATTCAGAAGCCCAGCCTTCTGAATCTCACTAGGTTTGGACTTTGTTATCTATGTGTCTGATGTGTTTGCTGCCTTATATCCAATGACTTCTTCATTCAAGTCTACTGGATTCTTATCATGGTGAGGAAGTATCATGGGTGTACAGCAAGAAGCCCTTGCTGTTGTAGAAGTCTCCTCCCTTGGTGCTGCAAGATGAGCAGCTCCACATCTCAGGGCGAGCAGAAGGAATGACACGTGCTGGTAATACTGATTCTTTGGCCTGGGCTTTCCAAGCCTAGGTTTTTCTGCTACAAGGACAGGCTTTTTGAAAGGTTCTTTTAAGCGGAGGCAAAGAAGGAATCTAGTGGGAGGAGGGGACCTCGCTTTTGCTTGAGAAGTGACATACCTGAGTCTAGAAACAGGATTTCTCCTTTCTCCTCCTCTTTGTTGACTAGCTCCCTAAGAGGGGAAGCTGAGACAGCCCCGAGCAAGAATTTCTCATCAAGTATTTTATGGAGTGTAATGAAAGGAACAGCTGGCCCCATTTCCATGAGCAAGGAGCTCTCCCTTCCCTCCTGTCCTGCAGGCCCTAGTCATGGGGCTGGTGTGCAAAGCGGTGCTTGAGCCTCTGTGGCCTCAGCAGGCCGAGACCAAGTCTGCTGGAGTTGGGGGGGCCTTAGAAAGCCCCGGCTTCAGCACCGGCCTCCTCACGTCTTGCCGCAAGTCGTAACTCTTCAGCAGGCCATGAATCTTCTGCTGATCCCTCTGGTTCCTTTCAAACAAGCCCCAGCCTCGGGGCTGAAGAGCTCTCGCCAGCAGACTGCAGCTCATGTAACGTTTGGTGAACTGCTGCTGTGCGCTCAGCCTGGATCCCTGTCGCCGTCCAGACCCCCCCGGTAGGAACAACAACGAGAAACGGAGCTAAATCATCTCGCGCTCGTTGGAATGTAAACCCTGCCCCTTCCCTTGCCCGTGACAGCCCGGGACACGGCTGGGTTCCCCTGGGAGCACCACGCTGTTAATCACCTCCCTGCCGCCTCGTTCCACCTCGCGGCCTTTGCTGAGCCGTCAGGTCGCGCTGGAAGGCGGCTTCCAACCCCACACGTCCCTCGCCTGGGGAAAATCCGGCGCTGGAGGGGAGCCAGCACTCGCTTATCTGCCTCTCCTCCAGCTGCTGAGGGGAACGGTGCTGTTCGCGCTTGTTTGCCAGGCGGTCCCTTTCCCCCTTCCCTTTCCCCCTTCCCTTTTCTCCCTCCTTCTTCGAAGGCATGGAAGACGAGGGGAAGCCCTTATCGCCGGCCCCACGGTGCTTCGGCAGCCACCGCAATGAGCCGCGCGTGTGCTGGGCCCTGCTCACGCGGCCGTAACCTGGGGATTACGAGGGGGCAGCCGGCACACGGTTAATAGGAAAAGGAGGAGAGAGGATTAGAGTTTTTTTCTGAAAGCCATACGGATTATCCTTGCTGGTAAACGCTGCTGCTGCCCACCTCACTTTGCTGACACTGGGTTTGTTAACATCTGAGTCTCCAGACGCGGGATGTGAAGACCGGCTCCGAAAGCCTGTTGGAATTGGGACAGGTTTTCCACTGTCTTTGTTGGACTCCAGAACTGACCCTCACTGCCTTGTAGTCCCTTCTCATTTTCTCATTCATGGTGAAAAGCTGCTTTGTTGCTTGCCTTCACCCAAGGCTGAATTTTGCCTCCTACCTTGTTTCCACCCCATGTGCCCTATCACCCCAGCTCCCCAGTGCTGTGGGGAGTGTTACCCGGCCCTGGCAAGATGATGGCTTCTCTATCCAAGCATCCTCAGAGAAATAAGCCTTCAGGTTTGAGGGAAGCTGGTCCTGAAAATCACAGAGACTCCAATGTCATTTACTTTGCATGCTTTGGGTTACAAATGGGTGATTTGAACTGATTCTCTTTCAAGAGCATTTGCAGCTGGGGATGATGGTCCGTGCTGAGCGTCAAGAGACATATTCATGTGAAATTCCCCATGCCATATTGCAAACCTATCCACGGCTGTATCTTCCTGCTCACTCAGATTGGGCAGGACTGGTAGGATGTGCAAATGTGGCCCCTGGTACATGCAGCACTAACCCATTGGCACATGGGTGCAGCTAGAGAAAGGTGCTCTGGAGATGGTGTTTGAAGGCCAAGGCAGAACATCATGAGCAGCAGGTACAGTGGACACGTGAGCTTTCTTCCATCTCTTGCCTTTTGCAAACATTGAGTGTAACTTTATGCCTGTAGCCCTGTGCACTTTAGGATGCTCAAGTGCAGACTTTTGGTGTCCCAAGTAAAGGTGTCATGTCTGGGAGGACATGGTGCCTTCCATCCCAAAGGGTGGAAGTGCCTTCCAGATCCCGAAGGATCTGGAAATCAAGGAGTCTCTTGCATCACAAGCCTTGCTGAGGTCTCTTGTAAGGTCTGTGAAGCAGTGCCTGGCTTTGGGCTGGATTTCTAGGGGACTTTAGATTCTTAACTCCTGTGATCTCCACACTAGTCCTTCAAAAAGGTAATTTCTAGGGGCCAAACCCCTTAGAAAGGACAGCCCCACTAGCCCAGGGGACGCAAAGCAAAGGGCAGGGCAAGAGAGGCCACTCAGCAGCAGAGAGTTCGCTTGGGAAGCAGTTAATCAGAGCAATCACAATTAGCACTCAGCAGTCTCCAGATACTGTGTGTCAGGCTCTCCCCATCCTACGATGCTGTCACACCTGCTCATTACCTGCAACACGTTCATTTCCAGAGCTGCTAAAAGCCGCTACCCGGGAGGATTGCAATGCCCAGGAGAGAACAGGCCGCCCGCTCTGGTAGGTGCATCCCTCTACAGCATTACTTTCTTGGGGTTTCTATGCCAAACTAGCGGAGAGAAGCAGTCAGCTGCTGATGAACAACTTCCTCATCCCATTTTTTTCCTACCACGGACCTTTTGGTTCCACCTTCCCAAGCAATCCCCTCCGCGCCCTGCAGCTGTTTAAAACCCCGCTCATCTCCTCAAAGCGCTTTTAATTGCAGCACCTTATCCAGCAGCCTCGCAAAAGCAGATGGAAGGCGCAAAGGTCTCCTTTGCCGGAAAGTTTCACTATTTTTTTTTTGAATTGGAAAGACCTCAATTAATAAAATATTCCTCGTTGTTCGAAGGTCAGCTTTAGCAGGCGAGCCACGTGACGGGCTGAGCGGCTCTTCCTTGGGATGTGGGCTCGCTGGAATCTCATTAATGTGTGCTCATGCAACAGAAGTGATGGCAAAATGGGACAGAAAGTGGCCGCTTCACATATTTTATCTCCTCTCTGCATCTGGTAGGAGGCAAATGGACCCTTTTGTGCCATGCATTTCACCCTCCCTGCCCCACTAATCACATTTGTTCTTTTGCTCTGTGCTTGCATGTCGCCTCCCTGCAAATCTCAGCTAATTTGAGGTGGATTCAGGGCAAAATGGTGTCTGGCAACTAGGTGAAGAGGCCTTCGTGCTCCTGGCAACGCGGGATTTTGTGGCTCTCTGAATCACAGGATCCAAAGAATGAGGCCAGCGGAGGGACCCCAGGTTTCCAGCCCGTTTAGCTGGAAGCAGAGCTTGCTTTCTAAATTTATAAGTCACCACCAGAACATCCATTTTAATAGAGTTCAGGCTACAGACCCTTGAAGGAAATTGTTCTGCAATAACCAGCTCGTGTGTAATAGTTATGCCCTAAGTGAAAGCTCCTCAAAGCGGTCCATGATTTGACTCCTCCCTGAGGTGCACTCCTCTAATGACTTACTGTTATTATTTATTATTAGTACGGCACCATAAACGTGTGTGGCACTTTACAGCAAGCACTACGATGGCCCTGCCCTTGCTCCAACCAAACTTGTGACATGAGTGGGATAAATAACTTGCACATGGGGAAGGAGGAAAGAGTTACCCGCAGAAATAATGTGGCCTCAGGCCTCACTGCCTGTTCACGGATGAAATATCTGGCATTGACTCAAATGCAAAGAATGTCTGCGGGGAGGAACAGGGGGAAACGGCTAAGAAAATACAGCTACGTAGCACCGAGGAATTCACAACTGTGCAATATCCCAGTGAGCAGGCAGGGCTTTTAGAGCGAGGCTTGGTGCAATAGCCATTGAACCAATGGTGTGACCTCCTCCCTTCTAGCAAGCTGCTGGTGCCAAGGACCTGGCCAAGCATCTAGTGCATGCTCTGTCCTGTCTGATGGAGGAATTATCCTGGAGGAATTTTTGCAGATCTGTCTTGCGTGTAAACATTCACTGGAAAATTTTTGGCACTTTCCACCTTTGGTGCCCAACTCTGGCTAAGGAGGATCTCTGCTGGCCATGTGCACGTCTCCTAGGCACAGATTCCTGTCCTTCGAGGAATGTAGTCATGCAAAAAGAGCATATTCATGAAGTAAAAACTAGGACCAGACTCGCAGCTCAATTACATGATAAGGTGACCCTGCAGTCCTCCAGGGCAGATCCTGGGAGCTTTTCTCTGTCATTATCCTGGGCTCAGTTTATCACCAACACACATCAGTTTTACAGGTGGGAAGATCCTGTTTCTCCCAGCAGGAGTCTTCCTCATGGCACTTCTGCCAGTCCACCAGCCTACTAGAGAGCAGACTCCCTAAGCCCATCCCCGGGGGGCCTAGATGGTCAGTACTGGTGCCCAGGCAAGGGGTCCAGCAGCCACGAGCCAACCTGGGGATGTGCGATGGAAGCAGAGCCACGTTGAGATGTCCCTGGAGGCAGGTTCTCCAGCTCTGTGCTGTGCTTTCCGATGCTGCTGCTTTCCCGGGAGCTCGCTCCTCCTGCATTTTCTGCGGCAGCTGGGCTGAGCAGAGCAACACTGCCTTGACACAATTGATTTTGCCAGGGATTTCGCATTTGGCTGCCCTCCCTCACCTCCGAAACGGGCCTTCTTGCCAAGTCCTATGTTTCCCAGCAATGTGCTTCCAACCCTGTCACCTGCAAACACAATTACTCCTTGCTTTCCATCGGCTTCATTAGTGCCGGCGATGGAAAAGGGCTGAAATGGAGCGTGCCGCGTTCATGGTGTGGTGAGCGGCAGACACCGTTGTTAGGAGGCAAAGGGGAGCGTGTTCACCAAAGCGCCTCTGTCCAACCAAGCACAGCTGCTCTTGGTGCAGTTCTTGCTCCATGGTGTGAGTCTAGAGGTTTGGGGAGCTCTAGAAGGGAACTTGCTAATATCGGTGTATTAAGCACACAGAGAACGTATCTGGAAGAGATCTACCAGTGCTATTGGCTCTGACATGGACTCACCATCTTCCTTTGGGTTACATTCCTAGACTGAAAGGACCTCAAGATATTGCACTGCGTGTGACCTTCCTGCTGTCTCCCTGCATGGTCAGGATTGAGGCTTCTTGTTCTTCAGCACTCTGGGGTTGGGATTTGCTGTAGGGTCTGGACAAGTGTTTCGTTGTGGCAGGTGGTGTAGGGGAAGAGTCTGTGGTCTGTGGTCTCCTGGAACTTAAAATTTGCACCGCTGCTTGCTGTTTTGTGAGTCATCAGGGCCTCTCTTGAGAACCAATCTGATCTCCCCAAACTGTTCCTAGAAAAAAACGTTAGGGGAGACAAGAAGAAAGCCTAATAGAAAGACAAGGAAGGGAGACACCTCGCACAGGCACCACTGTGTGAAAATAGCAATAAAAGGTACATGCATTTTAATCCAGTGTGGATTGGATTAAGTGGTAACACTCAATTTTATCCCAGAGAACTGAATTTCTGTTTATTTTTAAGACCGTAGCACAAAAGACTAATTTTCCTCTGAAACAGGCAACATTTTCCTGGCTTCTTTTGAAAACGCGCTGCCTTTGTTAATGATTTGGACAAAGCATTTGAGCCTAAAGCAGGCAATAAGCATGGCCAGTTTTATTTTTCATGAGTCATTGCAGTTTGGCAGGTTGTGGACAAACGGAGGAGTTAAGTGACCTTAATAGTAGAGTGTCTCATGATATATGTGTCTCACCGCTCGCTTTCGGCAAAGAACATCATGCCTTGGGGCTGAATCACTGCTCTGGCAGTAGAGGTGGTGGAAGGGGGCTGAGAAGGGAACAACGTGCACAGGGAACCCTCCCTTAGTGCTCCCTTCTCTGGGCAGCGTAGGAGCATGTTTGCAGTGAGCCTGTGCTCACAGGAATTTGTCTGGAGGTGGCTGGCAGAAGGCCACTGTCATGGGTAGAACCACGTAGGTATGGCAAGCTCCTTGGAGTGAAACAGTTTGTCACACTGGCCTTTTCCTTCGCGTCCTCCTACTCCTCCCTCCTAAGCTTTTACTCTTTCCCAAAACTTCCCCAAGAGCTCAACGAAGCAGGGACCATGCAGCCGAGGTGTTGATCTTCTTGCCAGAGCTGGGCACATAACAACCAACTGTGAACTGAAACTTCATTTCCCTAAGTGCTTTGGGCAAAACACGCTGTTTCCAGTGCGCAGTTTACCCAGTGGATTTTGAAATGCTGGCAGAATTAATTATTTTGCGAGCAAATTTCATTATCCAATTGTCTGCCTGTGTTCCCCAGCACCTTGCTATCTAACACCTTCTGGTAGTGCCTTCAGCAATTCAGCTCGTGTCTGCTCTGTGTGGTTTGTTTTCTCATCCTATTTCCCAGGAGAAGGCAATGCAGGAGTGAGTGTATGTGTGGGGAAGATCATTGGTTTGTTTTCAGAGGGGAGTTATTCTGTTGATTTATTCATAGTTAAGTGTCCACACAAGCTTGTGTTCATGTTAGAAGGAAAAAAAAAATGAAACAAGCTGAGGAAACATTCCTCATATTTGGAAATGGTCCTTCATGTCTGGAGGAGCTCCTTACTGCTCTCTCTTTTGCAGCATAGACCAACTTTCCTCTATGGGTAGAGCACTCCATGGTGCCACGGAGCAAGGTTGTCAGCTCTCCCTCTGAGGTGTTTGTGCCCTAAAATGTCCATGTCAGCACCAGATAGTACCATGGAAACAAGGGTACTTGTCCTAAATCACTTCTCCGGAGGGAGTGAGTCTAAGAAGCAAGAGGCTGGTCGTGGTGCTTCTGAGGAGGCTGTGGGTGAGGATCTCACGGAGACTTTGTGGTGATGTGGGCTTTTTCAACACTTCTGTCTGCTGACCAGAATTAGCAAGCCTTCGCTTGAGTCAGCCTCGTCTGCTCACCGAGCTTGGCCAAGCACTGGTCCTTGATGACAACAGTAGAGTACTGAAGCAATACGTGTCTTGCAACCAGCTGGCACTTGAATTCATCTCATGTGACCAGTCTGCATTGAAGCTACTTGTGTTTATGCGAAAATTGTGGAGAGGGAACTGGTGTTTGTGTGAATGCTGAGGGTAAGTGCAGGTTCCAGTCACAGTTTGGGTGTTTCCCACCAGAGAAGCCTCCAGGCATTTCTCATATCCCCTGGATCCCTGCCACCTTGCAGGCAAGAGAGCAGCACTGCGCACTCTTTCATTAGCAGCCAGCACTAGGGATGCGACATACTGCTTTCATTAGCTTTATTTTTAGTCTCTGTCTCCTTCTAGCACATCTGTTCCTGTACAGGCTGTGGACCATCAGCGAGAAGAGCAAGTGGCCAAAGATACAGCAGAGAGAACTGTGCTGAGCACCCTGGGAGGCATGTGAGAGACCAGGCCTCGAGAGTTCCTGAAGTAATTGCTCCCAGGTTTCTTCCTGAGCCTTTGGCATTATTGGAAGTGGGACCTCCCTGAAGCCTGGCCATCCTTCACTTGTCCCCATCCTCCTACTGTCTACCAAGAGGTTATTATTGTCTGGAAGCAGTCAGATGGGAGAACTCTCCAGAAACAAGAAGGCCCTGGTCCTGAGCCACCACCCAGGCCTTCATGCAGACTGCAACACCATCACAGTCCCTTCACAGTATACACCCAAGCTAGCGGAGCTCTTCCCACTGAGTTTTCCAAGCCTTCCACTGGCTGTCTTGGTGCACTTCAGTTGCACCTTCTGCTGAAGTAGTACAGAATTCATCAAGAAAGTGTCTCATTACAGTCAGAATTACTCTGTCAGCCCTTTCCGTCTCTCTCCGTTACATTCCTAAAACCACCACATCCATCACACAGACCACCGGCCCCTTTCACTCACATTCAGCTTATCCTCTGCCACAAGCTCCGCTCTCCTTTCCACCGCTCAGAGCTGGTTCCGTGGAAAGGACGTTCCAGAGGTTACACTGAAAGCAAGCAACTCGTGGGATTTATATTCACCCCATGCCTCGCAAGATCAGGCTGTAGAAGGCTTCTCCACCAGTCCTTTGAGGAGCCACTTGAGAAGCTGAACTGTCAGCACCTCACCTCACTTTAATCCTCCTTCTTAATTCCCAGTGGGTCTGATTAGTCTGACAAAGAAACGAAAGCTGCCAAAGCACTTACACACAGAGACTGGACAAAATGAAGCTGAAGAGGATAGAGTGAACAGCTTTTCTTTATAGAGTCTTCCAAAATGCCCTTACTTGATAAGCAGAAGTGCCTTGTTAGCGAGAAATGGGAAGAAGCACTAGCAGTTACCTCCAGACATCTCATTCATTTTAATTCCAGAATGTCAGCAAAAGTGATACAGTCTGAATAGTTTCCTTGAGACCCAACTGAGCACTAGGTGGTACAGTGAGGGTAAAAATTCAAGAAAAATTATATGGTCCGTTGAGAGGTGAACCTTAAAAATTGAGTCTTTGGGCCACAGAAAAATGTGTGGTTGTTGCATTTCAAAACAAAAAGGGAAAAAGGATCTGTGGCCAAACTGGTCCTATCACTATAACTAATCTCTGATCCAGGTTCTCTTGTGCTTGCAGTGATCCTTGTACATGTCTTTGAGTCAGTGTGGTCCCCATATGCTGTATGAATTGAGATTTTTAATGACACTTCTAGGTCGTGGTGGCCCACAGTGGAGTAATGTCATTTGTTGGCCACATAGTGGCTTTGTGGTGCTTCAGGAGTCTGGGGTATGTTTCTAGTATTCCATCCAAAGCAGCAGGTTTCATTTTTAGTCTCATTTCATTTTGCAGACACTACTCTAAAGAAATGAATGTACAGTCTCACTGTGGAAGTTCTCAGTCTCAGTATCCCCATCTCGAACCTCAAGTGATACAAAGGGAGTTGATATAAAGCACATCCCAGGCCAGATCCTGAGTGAAATCACTGCAAGGAATGCACTTGACCATCTCATTTGCCTCAGGCACCTCAAATTCAGATCAGTCTAACCTGGTTCTCTGGGTTCAGACTCTGATCAGAGATAGGCAGCTCCAAAACATGATTGTGCCCCTCCACTGATGGTCATGAGCCCAGTTCTTCTCCAGCAACTGTTGGAGGAGACTACAGCTACCTCTGCTAGACCCTTCACTGTCAGATGGCTTGTCTAGGTGAGACTATTTCCACAAGGACTGTACATCGGCTGCTTTCTCATTCCCTCTCTCTTGTCACTTCTTGGTTACCAGGACACATTATTTGTCTTGAGGAGCTACTAGTGGCTGCACAGTGAATCAGGCCTGCAGTAAATAAATATTGTAACTGAAATACGCACGGCTCAGGGTGGAACATATGTCAGCAGAGATTTTTGCCCTGTTATTGCTACTGCCAAAAGGAAATTAAATTAATGCAGTGTGTGAAAAGTCAGGGGAAACGTCCTCCGTGACATGGCAAGCTTTCTGCACGATTCTTCTGGTCCTGCCAGCAGCAGGACAAAATTGCAAGGAAGGTCTCTGTTTCTTGATTGAAAGGGCCTTGAGGCCATGGTTCCCACCCTGCCCTGGTCACTCAAGGTTGATGTTTTCCCTGCTCTTGAGCAGGATTATGCTGAGCCAGCCCATTTAGCTCTACTTGGAGTAGAAAATATGTTTCTAAGTTGTTTCTTAACAAGTTTCTAAAGATGTTTCTAAGTCACGCAGCTTTTATATCTCCTGAGCATATTACAGGGCCCTCACATACTGCCCTAGCCCCCATGCCCCCAGCATGTTACAACCTCTGGTAACCCAGGTCGTGTTTCAACACAACCCATCTTTTAAAGCTACTCCGGCTGCTGTATGCCAGGATCTGATAAACGTAGGGATATTCCATCCTCCAGTGCTGCTTTTAGTCATGGGTGCATGGCCTCTGCTTCCTTGCTTGTTTGAAAAGCCTGCTTCTCCCTGCATCCCTTCTGCTCATGTCTCCTGGTGAGTCTCGAAAATTCCTCCTCCTCATCGTTCACCTGGGGGGAGCTGCCACAGAGCATGGCTTAGGCACAGTCAATGCTGGTACCTGGGGTAATTTCCTGGCTATATTCATAAAACTCCTTCTTTACCTCTCACATCTCCTCCAAATTCTCCTCATTTGTGTTACTTCCAAGCAACCCAAGAGTATCATCTATTGGAGTGACCATCTTCTCTTTCCCTCTCTGCACTTTATATTTGGAGGACGGTTTTCAGATTTAGCCACTAATTCTCTGCATATTCCCAGTTAGCAGAGTGCTGAGCACAGTGGTATTGTGGCCAGCAATTCTGGGCAGGAAATTCAGTGTCAGAGACACATTTGAACTCCAAGGTGAGTGGCAACGGACTAATATGGGATTGACAGCAAGAGTGTGCAAGGGCTCAGTATCTAAGTAGGCAAATCAGATTAAAACATGCATCCCTCTGTTAATGAGCAGGATTTGAAACCTAATAAGATTAAGAGACTGAAACACAAGCATTTCAAAGAAAGATCTGGAGTGGGAAGGGACTGCTGAAGAGAATCTGGTTGAGCCCTCTGCTCAAGCAGAGTCAGGTAGAGCAGATCGGCCACAGCTATGTCCTGTTGGGGTTTGGATAGCTCCAAGGATGGGAATGGCACACTGTCTTTGAGCAACCTGTTTCAGCTTGTGCTCATTGCCTCTCCTCCTGTCACTGGGCATCACTGAGAGGAGCCTGGCTCCTTCTTTGCATCCTCCCATCAGATAGTTACAACAGTGATAAGACGCTATCCTGCAGTGGGTCAATGTGGTTAACGCTTCCTAGATTGTAGGACTTCCCTTTGCTGAAGCTCCTGAGATTCCTGTCTGGCCATGTCTCCAGTCTGGCAAGATCCCCCTGAGAAGCAGTATAACGTTCTTGGGTATCAACCACTTCTCCCAGCATCTTAGAGTTTCTTATTGCTCGGGAACTTTTTCTGTCCTGTCTTGGGTGGCAGACAGAGTCACTGTGAATCCCACTGCTCCGAGCTTGACTTTTGTACATCATCAGGAAAGCTTCCAGAGTCCCTGGAGCTCATGGTTCTCCAGGAGTGTTTGATGTCCTTCCTGTGGACCATTCCCCTTTCCTGAGGAAGGATTTTGTGTGTTGGAGGAGAAGCTGTAAAATCAAAACCCTGGTCCAAATGTGTGCCTGGATGGAGGATCAGTCCGTGTTCTGTGAGTGGTGGGTAGCTGTGGGCTTTGTGGAGAATTATACCTTCAGCAGGTGCTGGTGAAAGCTTCTGGGGCTGGATGCTGCTCCTGCAGTGATTCACGGGGCATGATGCTGAGCAGGATGAGGCATGTTGCTTGGCTCCAAGTGACTGCTGATCAACCCACAGAAGATCTATACATCCAGGCATGAGTTAGCAGGTGACTTTGATCTGGCTAGCATCCCCCTGAACATCAGCTGTGCTTATGGAGTGGTGAGTCCTACACCTAAAACACCCACTTCCAAAGCACCAAGCTGTGCAGAGAGAGACAGGTCATGGCAGTCATCAGTACTGTCAGCGACAGTGCAATTTGACTCATCAAAGAGGAGCAGGAATGAAGCATTTAGATGAAGAAATAAGCTACCGAGCCGCTGTTGAACCAGTGCATTGAGCCCTCACTAGGACGCCTCATAGCCCCTGGAGCCCCACCTGGCTTTTCCAAGCATTGAGCATTGACCAAATGCCACCTCATATGATGATGGAGGAGACAGTCCCCTGGCCTCTGCGGTCTCCGAGCTCATTAGGGTCTGTGACGCAGAGGTTCCTTACACATTGCTCTCTTGTCTGGCTAGGCGATACCCAATGACCAGCCCACGTGTGAAACTGCCTCTCTTTCCTCCCACTGTTCTGTGTTCGATGGCTGGTAACTTCCCCAGCACATGAGAGCATCAGAAAATTAATGCAGAGCCCAGGTTCGCACCTTGTCACAAAGATGCAAAGTTTAATAAAGTGTGGAGCCACCTCGTTGGCTCCTGCGCATTAATGTGGACCAGCAGCTGGAAATAACCCTACATGAGAAACTCACAGAGGGAGACGGGTGCCAGAGCACCTAGAAATCCTCCAGCAACTGCTTTGCTTGGCTGCTGGAAAGGTTGCCTCTGGAAATAGGGGCTAAAATGAACCAACCAAGGGTACGTGGTATTCAGCCCCCATGCCCATGGACTGCAGAGTCTCCCTTCTTACTCCGGCTCTAGGAGCTTCCCACTGCCTACTTTAATGATTCATACCACTCTTATCACTGAAGCCCTTCTGCACACCTGCTGGGGCACTGCTTTCAATGCGCTGTTTGCTTGTGTCTGCTAGGCCTTCTTCTGTAGCTGAGAAGACTGGCTGGGAAAAGAACTAGTTCAGGAGCTAGCGAGGTTCATAAATCCAAATGCTTTGCCTGAGAGATAGGGAACAAACCTATGGGCACTCCTTTGGAGTCACTGCCTTGACCTGGTCTGGAGAAATCAACAGCAAAGCATGTTGTCACAGCAGTTTCTGAAGCTCCTCTTCCTCTTTGGCTTTAGTTCCAAAGGTCTCCTGAGCTGCATGCAGCTGAGCATCTTTGGAATTCATTTAAGGAGCTAAACACAAAAGCCCATGGATCATCTGTGGCTCTGGAGGAAGCCTTGTCCACATGCAGCCTGGATTTTCTGGCACGAAGGAACCAAGTGAGAGGAGCCCAATCTGGGATCTTTCAAAAGTGAGTATTCCAGGCTTAGCATTGTACTTGCTCGAACCTGAGTTGTGATGCTCTGCTGTCCAACCTTGGCAATGAGGGTCATATCCAGTGATTCACGTGCTAACCTTCTGCAGGAAAGCACTCAATATTAGATATCCACCAAGGTTTCAGTGGTGTCTTCACACCACGCAGTGGTGTCCCGGCACTGCCACGTGAGTCAGTGCGGCTCTTACACCAAGTGTAGCAAGCACATGGGGCACCCGCTTCTTAAACAAGGCCCAGCGATCCCTAAAAGGGTTGATCCATCCCCATTTGGTGTTTTTTTCATGCCAGTTCAAATGGTGGAAAGAAATGAACCTTTTTTAGAGGCAACTCAAGCATCTTCTTCCACCAAGGGGCTGTGTGAAGAGCTCCTGCCGAGGCGAGCGGGAGAGCCCCGATTAGTTCCAAAACTTCCACATTCCAGCGTGAGAGAGACTTTGCCCCAGTGATTCTCACACACAGAGTGTGGGATCTTCGCAAATCCACGATGCCCTGCAGGATTTATTGTGGGATTTGGATAGTGATGATAACCCGGCTCTTGCATCCATGCTGCTTGTTGGGCTCCCGGGAACAGCGCGGCATCGTACTGCGGGGTTGCAATATCCATTGCATGCCGTAGGGTACTGGGCTGGCAAACAGGGCCCTCTGCATGAAGCCAGGAACACAGAAGGAAGCGCGAGGAGAGGTTTTATTTCCAGCTTCTGGTGTGCATTTTTCAGCTTTGTGGATCATTCCTTCTGCTGTGGGCATTTTATATAGGCGTGCGAAGAGCTTTCCCACCAAACAGTCATGAAAAGATACCCCTCTGCCCCCCAACAACACTTACTTGTAATTGGAGTGAGAAACACAGACCAGTCTAAGAAAATATTGATGTTTTGCAATTACCAGTAGATGTCAAGGAGTTCCAAAAGGCAAAATAAATTAAGACAGCCCTTTCAGCTAACAGCAGCGCTAACAAGGAGACAACAAAACTGCTCCCTCTTATTCATGCACACAACATCTGGATGAAGCGCAGATGGAGGAGATCTCTTTTGCAAAGCAGAAAATAAAAACGAAAAGCCAGTGGCATATATATTTGTTTCTACTGCAGACAGCACACCCAGGAGCTGGGAGCAAAGTGGTTCGCAGGAGGCTCCCGTGGCAGTGAGGCAGCGCTAAAATCTCTGCTTTGCAAATGCGAGGGGCACGGGGAGAAGCTGACGGGGTGGCCATAAAACTGACAACTGTTTTTCAGCGATGGGGCCGGGTGCCGTGGGGAGCTGCTGGCCACGCTCAATAACCATCCGGCGACGCCGCAGCCGCTCGGGTGCGAGGGCCAGCTAGAGGTGCCCAACACGCTGCAGGCTGCTGCTTTGACTCCTTCCCAAGAGCTGGCAGGGCAAAACCGATGTCAATCCGCACGCTTTCCCGTTCCCTCTCCGCTGCGTGCAGGCGCCGGCTGCCTTGTCTGGGCACAGGGATTTGCATTGCAGCAGCGTGCGTGTGTTCGGAGCGGCGTCAATGTGTGCTGGATGGGAAAGACTAGAAATAGAGATGATTTTTATACCTTTTTTTTTTTTCCTTTTTGTAATCATGAAAAGCAAATGCACCATTTTTTCCTCCCTTTCTGTCTCCCAGAGCCAATATACAATTCTGACAAACCAGCCCTGAATGCAAATCCAATAAAGTTAGCATAATTGTCTTTGTTATGAGGAGCCGGAACAGGCTGCTCTGCATGAAAATCAAAATAATAAACCACTAAAACATAATACAATTGGGTGATTGTAAAGGTGGCTCAGGATGCCCGGGAAGATGTAGGTGTAGGGTGGCACAGAGGAGCTCCGTGAGGTGCAGGAGGCTTTTCGAAGCTCATGGGTGATTTATGCAACAGGAGTAAGGAGATATTATGTTGTTTTATTATTCTTGAGCAGGGAATTATTATTCTTGAGAAGGGAAACTGAGGCATTGTATATCGCAGGCGGCAACGGCGAGGCCTTGCTGCTTTGCTTTGCGTTGTATTTAATTATAAAAGCTCATGAGGACTGCAGACTAAAATTTGAGAAGTTTTTCAAAATTTTTAGAAAACATTGACACAGAACCAATTCTTCCCTCTTAGGCCCTCTCCCAAAATGTACAACTCGGATTCCATGAGCTGGAAGGATGGGATGCGAGGGATCGCTGACAAAAGTCTGGGCAATGAAAGCTCCTCCGCCTGGTCCAGCCCGTCAGCTCCTGGAGCAGAGCAGTGCGTCTCATAAAATCAGCTGCAAAAGGCTATGGGAACCCATGGGTTTTCTGAGTATGGGGTTATTTTGTAATCTGATTATTTCTTGCTACCAGGAGGTGAGCACTTCAGGAGGTGCTCTGAGCAAAAAGGGCCTTTGGCATCTGGCTTGATTTCATTGACTCTTCCCAGAAGATTCAAACAGAGCATCCAAATTCCAAGTGAGCTGAGCCCAAATCCTCTTGGAAATTCCCTCTCTTTCCTGTGAACTGGAAATATGGATGTTTGTCCTTTACTGTCAGCCTTGCAATGTGTTTTTCTTCAAGGGCCATCTCCAGGTGGCCCCAAAACTCCCCCCTTCCCCAAAGCATCAACCACCGTGTCCTGTCCTTTGCCAGCAAACACCACGGGCAAGAGGAAAGGGTGAGGGATGGAGGCAGAAAAGCTCTTCCATGGCATGCACATACTTGCACATGCCCTGGCATGTGGAGAAAGGAAAATGAGAGGTGGGCACCATTTCCCTGCAGCTATGCAACACCTGAAGGGGACCTGGGACCCTGCTCTTGTCTGTAAATGTGCAGTGGGAGCTGCAGCAGCAGAGCTGAGCTGCACTCTCCCTTGGGACTCAATGCCTGCACTGCCTGCAACAAGAACGGTGTGGGACCTTGATCTCAGCTGGGACCTTGCAGTGTTGCTGTCATAAAAATATATATATATCCCATGTTTAATCCTCTTCATTGATTCCATTAGTGATGTGCTTGGGTGTTGGCTGAGGAATGAGGGAGTCTAGAAACTGGCCGGGCTCATCCATCCTGGCACACGCTGGAGATGTTGCTGTCATGCGGAAAGAGGAGGCCCACGTGGGAAGGCAAAGCTCCCCAGCCCTCGCCAAAGAAGTCTCCTTCCTTCTCCCTCAGTCCCACACCGATCCCACCAGAAACTTGTCATTCCCCTCTCAGCCCCCAGACCCTTCCACAACGACAGACACCGAGGGTCTAATGAGAGGAAAGGCTGAAAAGGAGTCTGGAGGAGCCCGGCTTTCGCTCCGAAGCCTTTGCCGATGACAGACACCCTCGTAAAACATTTTTATTGCGTTTTCAAACAATTTAATTAGCGTCTCCATCCTGCAGACCAGCGCTGCAGCCACCTCCCAGGATGGCAAAGCAGCAGCGCCAGCATCGCTCTGCCCACGAGGGCGAGCAGACAGGAACGGCTGAAACGGGGTGAGCTGAAGAACTACGGGGACAAGCAGAGCTTGGAGATACTTCTTCCAAGAAGCGAGAAGCCTCCACAGGGGCAGATAAGGACCCCCCACGGTGTCTCTTCGCCAGCAGGGGAGCGTGTTTGAGGAGCGCGGCTCGAGGCACGTCCCAGCCGCGTGCGTCGCGCTCGCCGGGCACGGAGCTCGTGCTCGGCGCCGAGCGCCCTGCTGCGAGAAGCAGCCGCCCGCTGTCTCCCCAACTGCTCTTTTCCCAGTTGGTTTTAGTCTCTTTGCAGCAACAGAGACGCCACGAGACTCTGGGTAGCTGCACCAGACAGAGGCAAGATGTATATAATCTTGAATTCCAATTAATACACGGGGCTGTCTGTTTTATATCAGCGTGCAGCGTTTCTTTTATATGGCCACAGTACGTGCTGCACGATCCCTCCAGGGCCCGGGGCGTCCCGCTGGGCAGCCTGGATCCTGGAGGGGCCTCAGGAACATCTGGCTGGCATCCTCCAGGCTCCCCGGCTCCAGCACGGGCCTGGCCCCACGTTGGCGGATCCCCGACTCAGCCAGGCAGGAGATGAGAAGCAGGACAGGAAAGAAGGAGAGAAAGCAGAGGGTGAAGTGCTGTCTTAGGGAAGGAGTGATGGAGAGCAGCCAAGATGAATGTGTACAAGGAGCTCCCTGAAGCCAGATGAGGGGCAACCCTGAAGGTCCTGGATCATTCTGCTGGACCAAGACAACCTCAAAGGTGCAGATTTTTCCAGGAATTTCTGAAGAACCAGCAAGGAGAGCTGCTTCTGAGCTAAAGAAGAGTTGAACCAGGCTCAGAGCAGCCCCTTGGAGACTTGCCTAAGGCTTTCTGCTACATCAGACATTCAACCATAGCTTGACTGGTTTGGACCCAGCTGCAAAACCTTCAGTTTGCTTCTGGTCTGATCTTAGCTGATGGACCCAACCCATTTACCCTCTCTTGGTTCTTGGTTTCTTATGATTTTTTCAGAGACAGATCCCCTTTCTCTCCTTCCACCCCTCATCTCTCAACTCTTCCAGCACTGCTAATGAGTTGCAGACCCCCTCTTCCCCCCTCATCCAGGATGAGAACATACTTTTTAATGACATCAGTATTTGCATTACATGAGGGCCTTTATAGGGAACACATAAAGGTAATTTTGCCTGTATCATGGATTTGCACTAAAGAGTGGAGAAAAAAAAAAAAAAGGCAGCAAACACTCATTTTTTATAGGAAGAAAAAGTGCTGGAAATTACTCTGTAGCAGCAAATCTGTCCCTGTGGGTATCCTCTTTGACGAGCAAAGGAAAGGAACGTTTTAGTTGATCTCCGATTTTTAATCCTCTTGCTGATTTCGAAGCCCTCTTTAGCTCTTGCTACCAAAAGACTGCAGATTACTCTGTCAAAGCCATGTGGTTATTGTCTCTCTTAACCCCAGCCAGCCTTCCATCCTCCTCTTTATTAGGTCTCCTTTTCAGCAACGAGCTTTACTGGAAGGAAACATGTTGCTTTTCCTCCCTTCCCCACGATACAGGACAGTTGTGTTTAGTGCGAGACAACAAGGATCTGCCATGGGAAATTTCCTGTGGAGCAAACGCCCTCCTCATTTCTTTCTAAATTTTCTAGAAGTATAATGACTGCTGCTTTCATTAAGCTCCCTGAATAAATTCAGACTCTTAAAAGTCTTCTTCTGCTCCCGTGCTGCATTATTTCCGCCTGTTCTGCTACTTTTGCATTTCCTACACA
Organism: Rhynchotus rufescens; assembly: GCA_032273925.1. Taxonomy (NCBI): domain Eukaryota; kingdom Metazoa; phylum Chordata; class Aves; order Tinamiformes; family Tinamidae; genus Rhynchotus; species Rhynchotus rufescens. Next base: position 123,023 of record JAVCKT010007196.1, read on the forward strand.
AAACTCTATCATAAGAAGAATATTTTTGATGTCGGGACTAGGCAAATGCCTCTCAAGAATACAGAAGATTTTTTTTTTTTTTGGAAGAAACAGTAAGGCTTCCCATTAAGCAACTAAGTGCATCCCAAATTTCCATAGATATTTACTCATGACGATCAATGCCTTGCTTTTGTGTTGATTTTATGGAGTACCTGTGAAGCTAAAGAAGCTCAGGGCCTTATATTAAAGATTTCTCTCCCTTCCCATCCCGAGGGCAAGACTTTACGTGCAATGACATTGACTCTCAGCAACCCAGTTGCAAATGGGAGGTGGACGCAGGGCATCTCACCCATTCTCCCTCATTTCCCCACTATTTGAAGATCTCCAGATAGCTGTCAGGATGGGTTGGAGGGCTGATGGAAGGAAGATGGACTGGCAGATATTATCCAGCCTTAGCTGTAACTGAGCACTGGCGTTGAAGTAATAATATGAGGTAAAACTAATGTGCCTTTCAAGATGAAGGCTACGCTCCGGGTTGTGGGTGTTCACACAGAGCAAAACAGCATCTCTATTCAGCACGCTCCGTAATTCCCCGCTAAAATAGAGCCTGCGTAATTGCAGCTTAATCCTAGTTGAAAACTCGCCCTGACAATTTCCTGGAGAAAACCGAGTTTTATCAAGGAAATGTTTTTACTCTCCTATCTGCTTTTCTTCAACATTTGATTTGTTAAAATTACCCAACGCCAACAACAACAAAAAACACCCTCAGCAGCTATAAACTGCCTCTGGAAGCTGAAAACAGATTGGGGTTTCAACTGAAAAAAGAAAAAAGCAGGCCGTCCATCGCTGTTACATTTTGGTTTGCTCAAGGGTTTTTTGTTGGGTGGAAGCAAGTTTGAGGCAACAGTTCGGAGCTGCCAGTTGCAGGTTTTGGTTTTGTGACACTTCATTTTGTACCGTCACCAGACACTTCTGAGAAAGACAAAATATATCCTCTGTTATTTGAATTTTTGACAGAAGGAGGCTGTTTTTTTCTCCTGTTTTCACCTCTAAACAGATGATCCATTTCCAGTAGGAAACAGCCACCACTGCCAGACTCCCTTCTGCTGCTGGGAAGCTCTGAAGCTCTCCATGGCATCCTGATAGTCTGCCTCAGCACCACAGGGTTTGAAGGAGAGGACTAACTGGGTCTGATGGAGATGGGTTTCTTTCTTCTCTCATTCAAGCTTCTCCTGCCTCCAAGCATTTTTCACAAGCGCCCCAGAAGGAACCTTTTAGTTGCAAAGCAGGAGCCCAAAGCAAATCCAGAAAAGCCCACCCATATCTCAAGGGTGTGTAGAGTTATGGCCAGACACAACACATCCCGTTACATCTTTTCTCGGCTTGGCAGGAGTTGGAGGGTTGCCCATCAAGGAGCTGAATGTTGTTCCAGATGTGCTCCAGGGCAGACCTTGCTGTCAGCCCCAACTACGTCCAGAACCAGCTGCTGAAGGAAGGAGTGTGAGCACCTTGAGCAGAGCGAAGGAAGAGAGAAAAACGTGTTTGCCTTGGAGGGTATGAGATGTCTCCAAGCTATTTTTCCTTCTCAAGTCCTTCATTTTACCCTGAAAACAGGACTCCAGGTGCCTTGAACTAGCAGGATGAGGGAAGGTCTCATCCCATATCCCCAAAGCCCTCAGCATCTTCCCCATCAGCAATAAACTGCCTCTAAGTGGCCATTCACATCCTCAGAGCTGGGAGAGCTGTGTAGGAAGCCACCTGGTCAGAGGGAGCCCATCCTGAAGCAACAATTAGACTCCTTCTAAGTGGGACATCCCATCCGGGCTTCACTTTCACGACTCACTTGATCTTATCAAACCTTCCCCAATTCTTCTGCCTCGGAGCTGTGTTGCAGCAGGGCCTGAAGCGACCACAGTTGGAGGCCCGGCCTGCTCAAGGCTATCGACCAGCGGCGCGAGCTGCTGCCTGGGCTGTCGCCGTGGGCCCCAGGTGCCAATCAATGCTAATTCCCCGCTGCTCCTTGCGGCCGCTGGCCCGTGGCTGAAGTCAGAGTGCTGCACCGCTGGGCCCTGATTTGCCGCTCGTAATTGGCTTAATGCTTGGCTTACCCAGTTAGTCTTGCTAAATGGCAAAACACCAGCCGTCTTCCACTGGCACCACAAATAAGGCTCAGCAGGCAGGGAAACCCAGTCAGGCTCAGGCCACGCTTTGCTCGCTAACTTTGCACGGCTCTTCCCACCTCCTGGTTGGTGTGGTGCATCTGACAAGATATCAAGGCCCTAAGTGTCCCTAAGAGACCTTAACTGTACCAATTTTCCTTATCTGGGATCTCCACTCATGGACCAGGAGCTCCATTTCAGCTGAGGCCTGGCTTCCCACTCTCTGGCAGTTAAAGTCATGTGTGTACTCATCCTAAGGCTTGTTCCTGAGCTGTTGTTTTGTTTTTCTGGATTAACTTTGGACCTGATTTGGCCCTACCTTTTGGTTTCTGGAAACAAAAAGCTCCTTCTCCTGGGCTGTGGAGCTCTGATGTGTCCTGCTGCCGGCCTCGTGAGGTGGGCTAGGAGCTACCTGGCCTGTCTGAGGTTAAACTCTTTTCCTCAAGACAGAAAATAACCTGCCATGATGCCACAGGTTGGTCTGCCGTACAGCCCATTAATGGGCTAGATGAGCTAGATGAGTGGGTAGATGAGCAGATGCTGCAGAGGATGATAAAGCAGGTAGTGAAGAAGTTATAAAATAACCTAATTCCTGCGTTGTCTTCTTCTGCCTGGTATCATTATCTACTTTGGAATGACCTTCAGTTGCTTCTGCAGCACTGCTGGGCTGTGTTGAAGCCCGTGGGGATGCAACCTGCACCCAGGGAAGGAGGCAGCGTGTCTACCAGGTTGGCATGAAGGCCTCTAGATCCGGTGTCTGCCTTAGGAACATGCAGTGGTCACGGCCTTGCGCTCCCACATCTCGCCTGGGAGGACCGAAGGTGCCCGCTCGTGTCCTAGAAACACAGAAAGGAGACGAAACCCCCGCGGGCCGAGCAGCGCTCATTGGATTTATCTGCACGATGGAGGTAAGAACTTATTTTGCAGTGTTAAGTGATACAGGTAATATTTCCAAAACAAAATCTCCAATTTGAAATCCAATTAAGGTTGCTAAGTAACAACATAGTTAACCAGCCAATATTTGCTAAAGACAGGCTTTCGCAAGCAAGGAACAGCTTAAATTACACTAACAGCGTATAAATATGCTAATATTAAGCCAAAACAAAAATGTATATTTTGTTACCACACAAAACCTTTTAACAACGACTGCCAGGGTTTTCCTAACAATGTTTTCCTGTCTATGTATTTTCAGAAGCTGTTTTAATGTTCTCCACTTCCCTGGCCAGGGGTCTGCACTTAAACTGCAGTATTGGTGGGGCAGGAAAGCAAGCTGTATATTTAATTTACAAGGTAATATGTAACCTTGTTGATGAATGTGTATCTTAAGTGCCTGAACTGAGGGGCTGAGAAGTAATTTTGATGAAAAATAGTTGCTGGAGAATGCTCTTTAATTGTCAACGACTTCAACATAACTGATCTCCTCCCAGAAGTTACTGCAAGTTTTGCTAAAACCGGTTGTTTTTCAAGTCCATTCTCAGGAGACAGAAGCATCGATCTAAAAAATGCCTGTTTAGCTCTGTTTAATACCCAGTTCTCAGCCTCTTCACTGCAGAGCTTTCCTGTCCCTTCAGCCGCCTGATCTCCTGCCATGCTGGATAGTGAGTAGGGTGCTAGGCTGGCTTGAGACAACTGTCCATCCAAGCCTGGGGCTGGTCCTGGGGCCCAGAAACTGCATTTGCTGGTGCCTTTTAATGACACAGGCAAGCTTGGTGTGTTTGATACCCACTTGGGTCTCCCTCAGAGTGGAAGTCCAGGTCCACACACTTGTGTTCATGTGTGGGACCTGTTGAAGGACCTTCAGCGAGGAAACTGGCTCCAAGGCTTTGCTGCTGCTCAGGTGAACCTCTTGGCTCTGTGCGTGCTCTCTCCAGCAAACCTCTCCCATGACCATTTGAAAACCTTTCTTAGATCAACCTGTTGTGAAGTGTTGTGAAGTAGGTGTCAAACTTTGTAAGAAGCTTCCCCTTCCTTTTTTATTGTGCAGCTTGAATGTGATTCCCAAGTAGAGCATAGCTGGTGAACTGTGTATTTATTCTGTCTAACCTCTCCTTAACTTGTAGCAAGGCTTCAAAGTGCCTTTTTCTGAAACGGCCTCCTGACTCTAGCACGGAACCACTCAGGAAAACACCCCTTCAGATAAGCAGGGCACAAGACTCTGCGGCAGAGCCAGTGAGATGAGGCTCCTGCTGTAGTTTGTGGCCTTTGCTCATGGCCCTGGTGAGTTTTGAGATGCTCTGTTGGGGTTCGAGTGCAATCCTGAGGTGCTAGAAATGAGAGCTATGGGTTTATAAATTCACCAAGCTGAAATGTCTGAGCCTGAATGCGAGGTGCCTGGCCAAAGGCTTCCTGCGAGGAGAAGAGAGGCTGCATCAACCACTCAGCGAAAAACACTCGCTTGTCTCTAATCTCCCCAAGTGACAAGCAGATAGATGCCAGAATTGTGCATCCATCCTGGTAATGCATCGGAGGGAAAGGTTCAGCGCTGTGTCTGATCATGCCACTAGCAATATCTCAGCTGATACAGGGTTGCCTCGGGTCCCTCCTGGGTCAGAACTTGTTAGGGGAGGAGGCAGGGGAAGGAAGCACAGTGTGCTTGTTTCGCTGTCGTTTGGGAGGAGGATCGTGCTGGTCCCCGTCCAAGCAGCTCCTCGGAAAGCTTTGTCATCACAAAAATCCAGCACTCTCCTCTAAGACTTTCAGAAACTTTGGGGATTCAAGCAGGCAATGCCAGCAGAGGAGCTCTTGGCAGAAAACTCCAGCTTCTCTCAAATACTCCTGTAATGAGCAGCTCTTTCCATCATCTCAAGCCTCCGGCCTTGCATCGCTTGCAGGCTGATGGGGTAGTTGTGCATGCTTTTAAAAGCTGAGATGAGGCTGGCAGACCTCTGTGCTGGCCACTCGATGGGACCTCTGATCCTGAGCTCCATCCTGGAGTATCCCAAGGCCTTCCTTGGCAAGGCAGTGGAAAAGTAGGGACTGTCCCTCAGCATGCTGAGACCCACAGCTTCCTCTTGCTCTGGAGATGAGTGTGTGGGCAAGTGGAGCAATATCCTTGCAGACCTATGGCTTCTGCACCTGCAGAGCAGGTGCCTGGGTGTCATGGTGGCCAGTTTGCTGCATGACACACGTTCACCCTGGGACTCCAGGGACCAGAGCATCAGGCTCTTGCCCAAAGTCAGCAGCAATATAAAGTATCAGGCCAGCCAGCTGAGAAGGGCTATAATGGAAGTAATGAACAGTGCTGCTTCAAATTAAAATAAAGCTAATGGAAAGGGCAAAGACCTTAACTGTCACTCGGGCGCATCTCAGCAGAGCTGCTCGTACTGTGCTGAGCTCACCAACTCTGGGTAGCGTGACCCGACAGGTCCGAGGCTGGCGTGCCATTCTAATGATGCCTGCCCACCCCTCCCGCAGGAAAAGGGGCGAAGGGCTTGAGGAGCCAGGGTTGGAGGGCAGGCACCTTTATTTAATGCACCATGACAGTGCATAACTAAAGATCTCCATCTCGCCAGATTCTGCTGATCGGTGGCAGTTTCAGCATGGGCCTGATGAAGCCTGTCCTGGTCTTCCCAATGACATCACCTAATTTTCATCTTCTTGCTGCCCCTTTGTCGGGTGACCTGGGAAGTGAGGACTTTGGCCATCTTTAAACTAGGGACTAAATTAAGAGTCTCTGTTTAAAAACTGGTTCTCCCCACTTATTCGGGACTTTTAACTCTCTTCTACGAGCAGTGGTTCCCTCGTCCTCTATATAGGCACCTGTAAAATGGTTAGGTGCTCTCTGATGCCTCCTGATTTGTTTGGAAAGTCCTTGGTCAGGATGCCTAAACATTGTGCATTGGGTATGGGGCTCTGTTTTCATCTCCATCTTACCAGGAATGCTGATTTTTGGGTAGTCAGAGAAAGAAGTGAAATGTTGAAGCACCCAAGTACCATGAGTTGCCTCCTTTTCTTGCACTAGAGGCACTAAGAGCCAGATGAGTCCACATCCTAACTTTGGAGGAGGAGGGCTTTGTGTCTTTGAGACCATAAAACCACTTCTGGGAGCGTTGCCTCACTCCTAAAGAGGTTTTGCATCTAATGGAGAATTCAGTGGACACACCTGTGGGCTGAGAAAGTAGAGCTTGGACCAGCTGCATGTACAAGAGGATGATGGAACTGGGAAGAAATGCATTAAGGACAGTGAGTGTGAAAGCCATTGGGTTGTGATCCACAGATGTGTTCCTCATCATAAATAAGAGCATGGTCCCTGGTGGAAACAAAGACCTTCAGCTCCATTCCTATGGATGTGGCATGGGACCTACAAGGGAACGGTAGATCATCGTGAGCTCCTAGGTGCTCCTGCAGCTCCCGGAGAAGTTTACAGAGCTCGCAGGTGCTCTCCATGTATTTACAGCCCTTCAGAGCAGGCAGCCACTCCTTGCAAGGTATCTTGTTGCCCGCGTCACTCGTCATTCCCCCGGGGCTTTTCCCTCCCCTTCCCTCATCTGGCAGAGACAGGAACCGAATTGAAACTTGGAGACCTGGCAAGCGGCATCTCTGAGGCCGAGGCGTAAATCGATCAGGCAGTAACCTGAGCAGAGGGGCATCTGCTGACTCGGGGAAAAAAACCCACGATGATAAATTGGATTAGAAAAAGCATTGGAAGTGGGCGCTTGGGGATGCAGGAGCTATACCGAGGGGAAGCGGGAGAATAAATGGCACCCTTGCAACATGTGCATTTAGGGGATTTATATATATGTGTATATCTAACACCTTCATTGTAGCTGTGTCCCAAACCTTGAGCACGCAGGGAGCTTAATTGGCTCCAAGCCGAAATTGCTGGTGCAGGTGGAAGAGTGGCTTAAGGCAATCCCGACGGGGCGCAGGAGGAATTGCTGACCCTAAAGCAGCCTCTTTGGGCCATGTTGGTGCCCGGAGCCCCGCAGCCTGCAACCCCTTAGCAAGCTGAACTCGCCCACGTGCCTGCCCCTTGCTGCAGAAGGAGCAGGACGTGGGAGTGGAAGGGGTCCCCAGTGTCCCGCAGGAAGACTTTGCACCTGCAGCGTCCTCACCACTGCTGTCCCAGGGCTGCCCCTGCCTCCACGCGCACAGCCCAAAGGACTGCAGAGCAGCCTCCACGGGGACAGGCAGGGCTGCAGAGCAGCCTCCACGGGGACACACAGCATCTGCTCCGGAAGGCTTTTCCTGCCTCGCGCGCCGCTCCTCCAGGGAGCAATCCCCCAGCTGCAGGTAGGCAGCGGCGGGCAGGTGGGCGAGGGCGGGAGAGCAGCCGCTGACGGGAATCGGTGCCGCCGGGATTGCCTTCCCGGGCAGGACACCACCGGCCGCCAGCGTGGTGGGGCACCAGCGAAACCCTGCAGCAGCTGGCACGCTTGGCACATGCTCGAGATGTCCACATGTCTGTGGAGCTGTGGGGCTTTACGCTGTGCTGGGGATTATGACCATGAAAGCACTTCGTTCCACTGGCCCTGGCTGGTCAATGCGTGGCCGGCAGGAAGCCTGCTTGCAGACGCAGGTAGGAAGCTGCAGGACGAAGCTGTCTCTGGCAAAGGTTCAAAGCAAAGGTCGTTAACATGCAAGGCACCTTCACCTGTAGGCTGAGCTTGCTAATTAAAAATGCATTAATAAATCCAGTGCTCAGGCATAGGTACACTGAGGAGCAGTCAGGAATTAAGCTTAGTGAGGAGGCAGTACCAGACAAGTCAGAAGAATCCTTGAGCACTCGGCATGTTCAGGGATCGGGCTGTCTGGAGATGCCTAAGGCTGGGCCCACTCCAGAAGAAGCCACTAAGGTCCTTGGTGGAGTTTCCAGGCCCTGAGGAAGAAGAGAATGGATGGTCAACCGCCAGCAAGAGGATGTGGTGTGGGGGAGAGCTGGGAAAAAGTCTGGTGCCTCCAGCAGTGGGAAGTCTTGGTCTCCTACCATGGGAATCTTACTGAAGCAAAGGTGTTGTGAGCTGCCCAGCTAGCCCTAACTTTCTGTAGGTCCCTGATAAAGGCTGGGCAAGTACCGGTGCAGCATGGAGCTTCCGCTGCTCCTAGGTGCTCCTTGATACTGCATTTTACCACTGTACTCTCACCTCTCCCATGAGAGGCCTCCTTGAGTAGCTGCACATCCCAGGCAGCCTCGTGGAGCTGAGGGATCCCCTGAAGGGTTAAGTGGTGTCACTGTCTCCTAGGTTAATGATGTCCCCAGATGATGCAGACAGAGCATTATTTACTGAGGACACCAAGCAGGCAATCGTTCTTTGGGAGAAAGTAATAAATCTTGCTACGTCTCAGTGATCCCATCACTGTTACTTACAGCAGCTGCAGTGCAAGGTTGTTTTTGCTCCATCCTCTTGAATTTTGGCACCGTCGGGGGAAGCCACGTTCACCCATGCAGTCCAGCTCCCTGGTGGCATGGCACAAGCCCCAAAGGAAAGAACCCACCCACAAGGGCACAGCAGCTGCGGATCTCTTTGGTGTACCTTTCACTTGGGATTGTCCTTAGGTGGAAAAATTCCTGCTTCGGTCGATCTCAGTGGGTCATTGTTTGCATTTCCTGGTGGGACAAAACACATGGAGTGATGGTGCTCCTGCTTTTCTGCTTCCTTGCTTGTGTAGGTCAAGGACAGCTTGGTATGAAACCAGAGGCTGCGCAATGCAAGCTTGTGACACCACCGTCCGTCTCTGCAAACAGATGTTTCAAACTCTGCCCTTGAGCAAGAGAAGGCACCGACCCCTGTGCCAAGGCTGCTGCCATGAGCTGGGTACGGGCTTGCTGGTGGGAACACCATCTTTGGTGTTCAGCAGCGTGCATGACAGCTTGGGGCCCACCTCATCCCCTGCCCCATGGCCTGGTGACCTTCCTCTGGAGAGGGAGCTTCCACCTCTGCCAAGATGGGCCATAGTGGGAAGCGCCACCAAGAGGAAGTGCCTGAGCAGGACTGGTGGAGATGTCTCCAGAAAACGAGTGGACAACTGCTGTAGGCTCCTTCACCAAGAGGAAAACCCTGAAAATCTTCCTGCAGTGTGACCCCAAGCATCATTTTTACCTCCCCATCCCTTGGTCAAAAGTGCGATTTTATCCGCCTTAGGAAAAGAGATCTTGCTTCATTGGGAATGGTTGCTGAAGTCATAGTTCTGTCTTGTCAACCTCGCCATGGTCAGCAAGCACTTCGGAGAAGAAATGGCCATCAATAAATGGATTTTTTTTGACTGAAGCCCTCCGCTGTTTAGTTCTTTGGTAATTTAATGTGCTCTTTCCTCATGCCCTGCTAAAAATGGATAGAAGGCAGCTATGAAGGCGAGTGGGGCCAGACCGTGTCTGTGGAGATGCGAGTCAGGTATAGGTGGAGGAGGGGACATCGTGGTGTGTCACCAAGTGTTACCCGCTCCGTGTCCAGAGAGGGTTGTCATTAATTGGATTGAAAAAGACAAATGGCCATTAGCTCAGTCTCCAAAGGACTGTAACTCTACTCAGAATGACACTGAACTCCCTAATACTGATCTCTAGTATCTCTGAAGTTGTGTAATTGATGGAATATCGTTAACTAAGAGGAAAATGTCCAAATTACATCGGGGGCGGGGAGGGGAAGGATTTGCAGAGACCTGCTGCCTACAGCAAAGCTTCAGTGGCAGCTTTTCTGAAGAGGCCTTTGAGTTTCATTTTTTATTCTCCCTCCTCCTTCTATTTATTTTATTTTATTTTAAGATGAAATTACATTCTAGGCAGTGATTGCAGTGACATTAAGCTCAAGTGATCAAAACCTGTTTTGCTGCACTGATGTCAGCTGTTGAAGGGACACGCGCCTGTGATGAATGTTTGATATCTGCCCATCTTCCTTGATACGTGTCCCAGGAGGAAGCCAGGAGACAACCTGATCTGCTCAGCAATCTCCCTGGCATTTCCATGGCCTCCAGAGCTGTCTCTCCAGGGCATCCTCGGAGGGGGGTTGCACTTGATGTGGCTTTGACAAGGAGCCTTTGGCCACTGCTGTGGTGCAGAAGAGATTTGCTGTCAGAAAACACGAGTTCAGAAGAAAACTCAGGAAAAAAATCAGCCTTGCCTGCCCTTTGCTCGTCCTGCTGCGCACGCTTGGAGCATGCCGGTCCTCACGGAGCTGCAGGAACAACATGCAAGGTGGTCAGTGATGATGCTGGAAGGGCAAAAATCTCCTTTTGGGGAGCTCCCAAGTAAACCTGCTGCCCTGGCAGCAGGAAGGTTGTCACTATTCCCGAAATGCGGCACACAGACATCCAGAATATCCCAGTCTTGCGACTGCAAGCCCTCCAATGCCGCCGCCAAAGCGATTTCCCCCTAGGCAGTGGGGTTAAGTCATGGGAAACAATTTCTATTTTTAATAATGTTTTTGCTAAATATCCTGTCCCTGACTTTCCCCAGGGGCTCTGAATCCATCTGTAAGAAGGGGGCTTTAAAGGAGCTTTAATAATAAATATAATACCACCATTCTTTTATGCTTGTAACTATTCATGCTTGAGTGAATTCCCTGATCTTTTTATGGGTCCGTTGAAATATGTTGTGCAAGTCAAGGGCAGGCCTGTTTTTAAGCTTCTTGTGTTCCCCGGCTTTAATTCTTTTCATCTCCAGGTAACCGGCTGTATAATGCGTTCCTCGCGCTGCATTTAGCCATGTGCAATAGCCATCAAGTGCGGAGGGCAGCAAACGACGGGACCGTTTGCCAGCAGGAGAGAGCCTGGTGCTCCAGGGGGGCCACCCGGCCCATGTCTTACCCGGGACGCTCTCAGAGCTGCCGCACAAATCCCATGCAGAGCTACAGACTTGGCACAGGCGGCTACCACCAGCCAACCTTCAACGTGTACCTGGGCAAACCTGGCTGCGATGGAGCTTGGACGGGCACCTTCAGCTTAACTGCAGTCCTGCTCCCCGTCCAGATGAGCAGACACTGTCCATGCATCCGTGCAGTTGCTCTTTGTCCTCTTGTCAAGCAACCCCATGTAGTAGTATTCCTTTTTTAATTTATTTTTCTTCCCCTCCATCCCTCTCTCAATCTTCTACCTCAAACCACCCTTCTCTTCCCAACCTCCTTGTGTTTCTGCCCCAGGTGCATATTTGCTCAGTTTTGCCTGATGATTTAGCTAGCATCTGCTGCGCTCGGTGAAGTCCTTGGCTGACTTGGTGGCAGACCAAGAGCCCAAGGTGTTTGCCTTCTGAGCGTGACAGGCAGAAGGATGTGCATTTCTAAACTAATTTACTGTAAACAGTGATCCATAATAGGTCACTTCTCTGTTCAGCAACTCTGCAATTAGATGCACCGGCAACACGAACACAATTGGACAGCATTCCACAGTGCTGCAGGAGTCCAGGGGACTCTTGCCAGTGATTTCCATCACACTGCTCGGGATTTTATTTATCTCTTGGCTGAGCAATTTGGGCCCAGAAATCCCCCTGGCTTTTCCAGGGCTGCTGAAGTAGCCCAGGATGGAGCTATTGAAGCCTGTAAATCACTAGGTAAGGAGATGACATGGAGCAACCTTGTAACAGTGAACCCTCATGCAGGAAGGACAGCCTAGGACTGGCTTCATTGCCATCCCACTGAGGGAGATGGGTGCTGCACGTTAGGAAGCCTATGGAGGACCTTTTGGTGCCCCGTGGCACTTGGGAGATGCTAAGGCCAAAATGGGACTTCTGGGGTCGGTTTCTTCCTAATGTGGTGACTTGGTGGGCCAAGATGGTGGAGAAGGAGGTTGTCCCCACATGGCCTCAGAGCTGCAGTGGTTGTGGACAAACCACTGGAGATGAGAGACACAGACGAGAGACAAAGCCACTAATAATAACTCTGATGGATCCCAGAGGGCGAGCAATTCTGGGAATAACACGCAAGCCATTGCGGTAGGAGGCCATCAGGGCTGGGTGGGAGACCTGTTTGTGTTCCTGGCTCATATTTACAGCTTCATAGGACCCCAGAAGTGAAATTTCTCCTAGATAAAAGGGAAAAAATCCGACTAGAAAAAAAAATACATTGGATTCCCCTGAGCTGGGCCTAAAAAACATTCCAAGTGCTTGAATTAAAATGTTTTTAATCTCAGATTCAGAAGCATAGAGGGGCTCTTTGAATTTAATCTACAGAGCAGAAACTCAGCCAAGATCAGCCTTTGCCTAAAGAGCTTGGACCGGGGCCAAGCGTGGAGGCCGGCAGCCGACTCGCCCACGGGTCCCCGAGGAGCCGCCCAAGATCTTCAGCACTGGCCCGTGGGGCGGACGCAGCTCGAATCAGTCACCTTGAAAATCAGGGACTTCCATGTCATCTCCAGTGCAAGCGTTAAAGAGCAGAGCTCATAAAATCACTCAGTGTCTTTGGCGGTGGCCTCCTCATGCAGCCTCCCTCTCCTTCATGACAAACGGCTCCGTCCGATAGGATTTGTCTGCGGTGCTTTGGATTTCAACCATATATATATTATTTTTATCTATATTGCTATTTTACTTGGCTCCTGTACATCCAGGATCACTGCTTTATTTGTAATTTTAACAGGGAGGTTGTGAATTAGAGGGGTTTTATTTCACTTGTGGGGTCCCATCCACTGCTGGGTATTAAACAAAACCTTGCTTGGAGACAATAACAATAAATATCTGTTGTGTCTTCCCTGTTATAACGTAGTGATCTGCTTGTCTGTAGCACAGAGCAGTGCTGCAATATCATCACCCAAAGTCTCCAATATCTCTGCTGTATCCTAGTTAATCGTGTGGAGCTGCTGGCTCCTATAGACCCCATAGGATTGTTCTGCTGCAGACATTATTTTGCAAGGAAAGTAGATGCTGTTAAGTTTAACAAATATTTGTTGTTGCTGATCATCAAACCCACCCAAATGTGGCTTTCTGCAGATGTCCCAGGAGAGCTCTGTGCTGCAGATGATCTCCCTGGTCACCCTGCTTTTGAAGCCCAGCTTTGGACCAGCAATAATTAACTGGAACTTTTCTGTAGCGTCCGCAAAGATTATTCCCATTTAAATGCATGGCGCGACCTTCCTCTCAGGCAGAATAAATAACCAATAAATTATTCAAAGGAGCATTTAGCATAGGTGAAAATTAACACTCATGTCAGCACAGGCAATCAGCTTAGGGACAGACTCAGCGCAAGTCCAGGTGTGAGGTGGGAATGGGATGGACGGAGGAACCATGAGAGCTGCTCCTCACTGAGGTCCAACAAGACCATGTCCCAGCAGTCCCAAAAAGAGGAATATGGAGCGTTTCTCCCAGGGATAGCAGGAGATACAGGTGCCCGGATGAAGCCTTGCAAGGCCCTCAAGGGACGTTTTCTGGGTGACAGGGATGGAGGAAAAGTGGAAGAGGCAGTGACGTTAACTCATGATGAGAGAGGCCAAGACCTAAGCCTGAAGGAATCCCTGCTGTCCATGCTAGAAAATAAAGATATCTGCCAACTCCAATAGCTCTTGCTCCCGTTTGAAGGCGAAGCAAGTCTGTGTTTAATAAAGAAGGCGGCGGACAGAGATGAGAAACTAGATTCCAGTGCATGAAAATATGGGTGAAGCAGGGATATCAGAGCCTTGCTACTACACAGAAGGGAGCTGAGGTGGGTTTGTCAGGGGATGACTGCATGGACCACCCTGGCTCCCTCGTTGGCCTGGATCTCCTGGGATGAGGAGATCCCGGATGATTCTTCCCGGGATGTCCAGGTAGCTGCTGGCACAAGTTGGGCTCGTTCATGCCCTTCTAGGGCAGCACTGGCCCTGTGGGGAGCATGGAGAGCTCTCACTTGCTCTTTTATTCACCTCATACCTCCAGAAGCGAGGCAGGGAATGCTTAAAAGGAGAAAGAATGGTATTACTGTAGTGACGAGACTGCAATTGCTGAGGACGTGAAAAAATACAAGGTCCAAATACACCCTCCATCACCGAGTGACTGGGAGTCTGTCAGTAAAACAGCCAGGTGGAATCACTGAGTTATCCTTAAAAAGCATCTCAGGCAGCCCATGCTTGGCACCGATCATTATTAGAGTGAGTTGCAAACTGAAGTCCATTATATGTGGAAAAGTAATGTCTTTTTTTTTTTTTCCTATCTTAAAAAAAAATCACCTGTCCTTTCTTAATCTGTCTGCAGTTAGAGGGCTTGCTGAGAGGGTGGAAATGCATTTCAAAATCTGAAAAAAAAAAAAAGCAAGAGTTTTTTTCTATTGCGGAAGAGAGTAAGAAGGCAGACTGAAAACTCCTAAGAATGGTGTTTGTTTGATACCAAAGCTTCTGCTGGAGAAATGCTTTAGTGAAAAAAAAATATATATATGTTTTCCTTCTCATCATTAAGGAATGCTTGTCTAAGCAGAGAAGAAGCCATTTCCCCCTGGCCTGACTTGGGCTTTGCAGAATTAGACCTTGCCCTATCCCCTGGGACAGCGAGCTCCAGATCCAAAGTTAGGTCCCTCAAGCAAAAAGCAGAAGCCGTGGTAGCTGAGACCATTGCTCCACATCTTGATGGCCAAATCGGGAAGCCCATGGAAAACAAGATATGAGCAGTTCAAGAAGACTTGAAAAAGAGACTTCCCAACGTAGATACCACAAGCCATTGACCACAGCCTGACAGACAGGTCACCAAACTGTCCTTAGTCCTCGCTGACATCAGAGCAAGGTGCTTAAGTGGAACAGCTGGAGATGGTCCCAAGTTGTAGAGTCAGAAAGAGAGGGAGAAGCAACGGGAGATGGAGGAACATGATGGCAGCCCAGTCAAGATAAGCTTGTTGGGTGTTTCTCTGAAAGCTTTCCACCTTTCTACCTTTTTAGCCTTGTCAGTCAGGCATGAGAACCTCCCAGGAGAGACTTCGAAGATGAAGCTCATGTACTTGTGCCTTCCTGAGCTTTGATGCAGCAACAGTGAGGAAGAACTTCTTTACTGCAAGGGTGACAGAGCCCTGGTGCACAGGCTGCCCAGGGAGGTTGTGGAGTCTCCTTCTCTGGAGGTCTCCAAAACTCACCTGGATGCCGCCCTGTGCCACATGCTCTGGGTGTCCCTGCTGGAGCAGGAAGGTTGGACTAGATGGTCTGTAGAGGTCCCTTCCAACCTTGAACATTCTATGATTCTATGAATGCTGCACAGCCTACTAACCCAAACCTTGGCACACGAGTTGGCTTTTCCCTCTGACCTTGACCTGGCTCATCACTCTGGACTTGCCTGGTAATCTCAGTCCACTTTGTCTATCCTGCTCTGCAGTGATTCTTCTAGAAATCCAAACTCGTGAGCAAGAGAGAAGTTTAAGATTCCTCTTGAATGTTTCCAGTCCATGTTGCCTACTCAGAAAAGCCAGAAAGCCTCACTGAAATGCACCCTAATGGCACAAAAGAACCCCAAGGCAAATAAGACTCAGCATCCAATTATCATTTTAATCTCTCTTTTAAGCCAGTCTTCCCAATTTTGTGATTTAACCGAAGATTTCTGAACTCTTGGGAACAGCGCTGCCATTTCTTCCTTCTGCTTATCCCAGCAAGGGACCTGTTCATCTCCACTTGCTCCAGTATGGTAGTTCTCGTGTTGCTCTCCAACCTTTGGCTGGAGCTTGGAACACCTGAGAGCTTTTTGTCGGTGTCATTTATTTCAGAGATGGCCCCAAACCTTGCATTAAGAAAATCTGAGCTCCCTGCGTAGGTACAAGTTGATTTCCGAGCAGCAATATCCTATGGTTGCAGCTGCGCTCCCTCCGTAATGCTGAGCTTGCTTTTCTTCCTGTCTCCATAAACCCTGATATGTGCGCCCTGAGAACAGAGTATTTCTTTTTTAAAAGGTTTAGCTACTGAAAATGGCACCAGTTGGACTTTTTTGAGGGGGAGCAACAGCAGGGCCATCTATTAGACCTGGCCAGGAAAATCATCCCGCCTGAAATTCCTAGGTATTTTAGGAAATTAACCCTGGCTGGTGGAGGAGGAGGCAGTCTGAGGAGACAGAAAGCCCGAAATATTCCAGGAATCCATTGTCAAGCAAGGCACAAGGTCTCTACCGTGGAGAATATCTCCTCTAAACTAACCCAGATAGCTCCAGAATAAAAAGTAGCTATTAATATTAAAGCCGAGTGTTACCTGATCCCACAGCCCCCACTGAAATTCAAATGCTGTTGCAAAGTACAAAATTAAGAGGGATACTTAGGGCAAAAGGGAGTATCCCAGTTGGACCGGAGCATGAAACCCGAGGAAAAAATTGCACGTTGGCACCATACCAAAATCCATTAATTCCAAACCGTGGCTTTCTGAAGGACCCGGCATCTTTGTAATACTGAAACGATTTGCTCCATGAAAGGGAAGCCGCCCCCCTCAGAAGCGCCCCCGAATTTTCATAAGTTCACAAAAGAAATTCTCCGAACTGCTAATGAATAATTCAAAAGCAGTTTGCAGGATTCTCAGATTTTATTCCCGGGGAAAACAGGATCTCCTAATGAGCGGGACATCACTAGCTCTGCTGCCAGCCCCCTCGCTGGCCTGCTGACAGCTCCCTGTAAATGGCTTTCCTGCCTCCTGCCTCAGTTTCCTCGTCAGCAAACGAGAAATAAGAGAGCCCCACTTAAACTGATGAAAATTGCTGCGATGAAAGGAGCAGTATTTATCGTCAGGCAGCGCCGGTATGGCTTGCTTGCTTCATGCTAATCAATGTGTAATATAAAGGTCACTCCAACTGTAAAAGCAGGATGCTATTTTTAGTCATAAAGATTATTATTAAAGTGGAAATGGAAAGTAACCTGGGAAGAGGAATTGAAAACACAACACAAATGTTACCCATATTTCACTGAAAACAAGAAATTGCTTGAGTCTTGACAGCATCCTTCCTCCTACAAGGATGGATTTTTATAACAGTGCATTATTAATAGTCACATCAACGCATGACTCAGAGTAGGGGCGATCTGGTAAACAGAGGCTGCCTGGGATTTGGCCAGATTACTCTGACTTTACTTTTATCGGGCCAAGTATTTCCATCAGTTGGGGAATTATGTCTTTTCTTTGTCAATAAGGATGTTAGAAATTATTTCCGCAGAAAAGCAAGCTTGTTCGCAGCCCAGAAACCAGAGCAATTTTTTTCCATCTCTAAATGTGACCACCCAAAGCCCAAGAAGGTCTCATCAGAAAGCGAAGGTTTGATTTCACTTGGGAGAGGGCTTCTTTAGATATGGGTGTCACCGTTTTCCCCTCCAGGCTTCAACGTGGAAAGCGAAACACAAATGGAGATCTGTCTCCTCTGCCTGGATTTCCCAGGGGAAACAAGCCATCCTTTGGGACGGAGCCTGTTCTTACCCGGCTCTTACCTCCTAACACCTTATTTCCAATAGATGGGATATAAGGCAGAAGCAACCCCAATGCAGAAGCTCCATCCCATGGCAGAATCAGAGAATCACAGAATGTTCAAGGTTGGAAGGGACCTCTAGAGATCATCTGGTCCAACCTTCCTGCTCCAGCAGGGACACCCAGCACACGGGGCACAGGGCGGCATCCGGGTGGGTTTTGGAGACCTCCAGAGA